>CAUYON010117617.1:0-23702 GCA_963573935.1 Arctocebus calabarensis
ACAGCAACCTCCAATTCTTGGGCTCTAGCGAGGCTCCTGCCTCTGCCTCCCAAGTAGCTGGGACTACAGGCGCCCGCCACAACGCCTGGCCATTTTTTGGTTGCAGCCATCATTGTTGTTTGGCAGGCCCAGGCTGGATTCAAACCCGCCAGGTCAGGTGTACGTGGCTGGCGCCTTAGCCCTTTGAGCCACAGGCGCTGAGCCAGTAGTAGGCTGTATCTTTGAAAGTAAACTAGTTGGTTAGTTTCTCAAAGGACAGAGGGGCTGGTGATTGGAACGGAAAAATAGGGACACTTCTGGCATGGCAGTGCTCTTGATCTACAAGCTAATCACACCAGCATTTGCTTTGTGGTTTTTCATTAAGCTTTATATTTACATTCTCTGTATTTTTTGTGTAAGCTTATTACACTTAAAGAGTTTGAAAACATTGCCTGAAAAGGTTGTAGCTGTTAAACGAGTCTTAACATTATAGGTGTCTTTCTGTTAAAAAACTATAAAAACTGAAAAATTACTACCTTTATTCATATTCTCCTTTTGTATTATACTGTACTTTTTCATATTATTTAATGAAACCTGTACAATATTTACTTCTAGGAAATTTTCCTTTTGTATATTGTAAAATTTAATTATTTTCTCTTAATGTTTAGAAAGACATACTTTTTAAACTTAGATGTTTCCATGATCTATTTTAGCTTTCTGATCCTTTACTGCTTTGGTAGTAATTTTTTCAATTTTTAAACATGCTTTCACTTTGGTTTCTGGTTATTTTAAGCACCTGATGGGACAATGAAGAGCTTGTGATTTCTTATCAGATGACAGGCAGACCCATTAATAAAATTTGACTCCTTTTAGATTTTTTACATAATAATGATTTAGTTGTTGATACCAACTTTTTGATTTAGCGTTCATAATACAGTAGCTCCTCTATAAGTTGACCGCCTAAGGGGCTGTAACAAAGTGGTCAACATACAGAGGTGGTCAACATGAGGAACGAGGGCTGCTGTACTGATACATACATGTGGTATGCATCCTTTGTGAAGTTATGTCAAGTTAAGGAGATGGTCAGCTATGGAGGCTCTATTGTTCTATTTATCCCCCTAAGGGATGAGGTAGAGGTCTGATTTATTATCTTTGTGATTTCCAATAAGAGCCATAGCTACCAAATTTTGTTCTAGTATTCGCTGAGAACGTACACTTCTACATTTTTTTTTTTGTCAGTAAAATATTCTCTGTATAGTTTTGCGAAAAGTGGTCCTGTATGAAGTACTTGTTCATATTCTCTTTTTTCCAGAGAAAATCTCTTCATGAAAATAAATTGAAGAGACTGCAGGAGAAAGTAGAAGTCTTGGAGGCAAAGAAAGAAGAACTGGAAACAGAAAATCAGGTGTTAAATAGGTGATGTGTTTTTATGTCTATCTCCCTCGTGGTTATTTTGATGTCATAGAATGTTGTTTCTAAGTATAATATACTTTTCAATATTTTCTTTTAAAATATGCATTTAAAAGATTTCCAAAACTATTCGATAACTCCTATTACATTATCCTTCACTTTTTTTTTTTCCTAGCCAAATTTTCCTTTAATCCAAAATGTCTCTGTCACATGCCAGGTGTTTGTGTTATGGTTGGGACTAACAGATAAAATTAGTCACTGGCTTTGGTAACCAGAAATGGCAGTAAGTTCTTGTTGCTGAGACAACAAAACAGTTGTAGTTATTGCATAGTTCTGGAAACTGGCTACAACTTTGAATCGAAGGTTACTTTTTGGTTTCCTGGTATGGAAAAATATTACTGGGCTATAACTTCTGGTTTTGCAGCCATATCCAAGCACAGCTAGTATTCGGCATCATTAGCATTTTCATTTTTTTTTTTTTTTTTGAGACAGGGTCTTAATTGCCCAGGCTGGAGCACGTTGGCATAACAGCTTACTGTGGCCCCTAACACCTGGGCTCAAGTGATCCTCCTACCTGAGTCTCACAGGAAGCTGTGAGTACAGGTGTGTACCACCACGCCCAGATAATTTTTAAAAATTTTGTAGAGATAGAGTCTTGCTATTTTGCCCAGGCTGATCTCCAATTCCTGGCCTTAAGCAGTTCTCCTACCTCAGCCACCTAAAGCACCGGGATTACAAGCATGAGCCTCTGTACCTGGCTGCATTTTTATTTATTTATTTATTTATTTTTTTTTTTTGAGGCAGAGCCTCAAGCTGTCACCCTGGATAGAGTGCTGTGGCATCGCAGCTCACAGCAACCTCCAGTTCCTGGGCTCAAGCGAGACTCTTGCCTCCACCTCCCAAGTAGCTGGGACTATAGGCGCCCGCAACAATGCCCGGCCATTTTTTGGTTGCAGCCATCATTGTTGTTTGGCCGGCCCGGGCTGGATTCGAATCCGCCAGCTCAGGTGTACATGGCTGGCGCCTTAGCCGGTTGAGCCACAGGCGTCGAGCCCTGGCTGCATTTTTAAAGCAGAGATTTACTACATTAAGTTGGTGGTTGTAGTATGGGATAACCTGTGTAAGTTAAAATCTTTTTGAATTCAGTTAATTAGAGGTGGCCTTCAGCACTTTAGCATGACGATCAGTGAATGCCTGAAAAGTTAGCTTTATTCTCAATGTCATTTTTTCCTAAATTTGAATAGCTTCACCATTATGAGACAGGAAAAAACAAATTTTTTCCTATTATTACCATCAACACTTAGGATACTAGTTGTGTGGGGTTTTTTTCCCATTCACAAAATAATCCATTCTCCAGTGGACACCAGCTGGTTGTCTTATTATTCATTTCTAACATTATCACCTGGGGATAGCATCAGATGCTATAGGTTGAGAGCTCAGGCCCATGACTACTCTCCACTTCAGAATGCCATTGCAAGCCCCAGGTAATGACCTGTATTTCTTTTTCTTTCTTTTTATTTTGTTTAGAGACAGAGTCTCACCTTATTGCCCTTGGTAGAGTGCTGTGGTGTCACAGCTCACGGCAACCTCCAACTCCTGGGCTTAGGTGATTCTCTTGCCTCAGCCTTCCGAGTAGCTGGAACTACAGGCACCTGCCACAACGCACGGCTATTTTTTTGTTTCATTTTGGCCAGGGCCAGGTTTGAACCCGCCACCCGCTGTATATAGGGCCGGAGCCCTACCTCATGTTTAATTAATTTTCTAGAGCAGCTCACAAAATTAAGGGAAATACTTTATTTACATTTGCCATTTTTTTTTTTTAATCAAGATCCAGAGCAGAGACATGCTTGTGTATATGATAACTGGGTTACATGTGCCATTTTATTATAAAGGACCTTACAAGTATACAGATAAACAATTTATGGAGGAGATGGCACAGAGCAAGACTTGTGAGAAGGGTTGTGGAGCTTCCATGCCCAATCCAGGCATGTCATCCTCTAGGAACCTGCACACGTCCAGTAAACCCAGAAGCTCCCTAAGTCCTATACTTAGGAGCTTTTATGGAGGCTTCATTACAGACGTAGGTGTGATTGATTACATCATTGGCCACTGGTGATCAACTCAACCTTAAGTCCAGTGGTCATGAGTGGAGAGTGGGCGTGGGGCTAAAAGTTCAACCCTCCTTTTATTCCTTGATCTTTCTGGTAACCTGACCCATCTTGAAGCTGTCTAATGGCCACCAGCCACCATTCATCTTATTAGCATACAAAAGAACTCCTACAGTGGAGAGTCCCTAGGTTTTACGAGCTGTGTGTGAGAACCAGGTATAAACCAAGTATGCATTTCTTATTATATCATAGTATCACACCTACATTTTAAAAATTAGGTTGAACTATATGCAGTTCTCTCTATTTGACTGTATCTCGTCTGGAAAAGTGGCAGTTTCATAAGGTTCAACTCATCATTTTCTCTACAGTTGGTCCTGGAACAAAAGGGTTGGAACTGTGTGGGTCCACATGTGTGGATTTTTTTCAACCCAACTCATATTTGTAGGATGTAAAACCCACATATATTGAAAGCTGACTTTCTGTATGAAAATTCCACAGGCCTGACTTTGGGACTTGAATATGCAAAGATTCTGGAATACAAAGGAAGGTTCTGGAACCAAGATTCCTTCTGTAGACAAGGCATTCTTTTGGTTTAATGGATTTCATGAATTTGGGGGGGATGTGAAAGTAAAAATATCAAAAGATTTTAAATCTTTCATTAATTAGGAAACAAAACTTTTTAATAAGTTAACATTCTGCAATGCTGATAATCTAGTATGATTAAGATGTATTGTCATATTTCTATTTATCTTTCTAGGTAAACAGATTTTTAGCTATATATGATATATAGATAAATCTTTTTTACTTCAGATTAATATGAGGGACAAATGACTAGGTTGCATTATTTGTGTTTGTTAGATAAAGTTTTAGTTGAGTCCATCACACAGGGAGTGTGCTGTTTACCCTTACATTGTGCCCATTAGGTGAGAGTTTACCAATCCCCCTCTGTCTTCCTGCCCCAAATTTAATTGTTTTTCTCTCATGTGATTATTGAAATCCTTCTCTTCCAGTTTAAAATTATATTCTCTATTCTTTAATACAGTAAAACAATTTTTAAAAAAAAACAATACCTTTTTTCTTTTTAAGACAAAATGTTCCATTTGAAGAATATACAAGGCTTCAGAAAAGACTAAAGGATATACAAAGAAGACATAATGAATTTCGAAGTCTAATTTTGGTTCCTAACATCCCACCAACAGCATCCATCCATCCTGTTAGCTTTCAATCATCAGCTATGGTTCTAGGCATGGAATCATCCTTTCCTCCTCATCTACAGGTATGAGTATCTAATTTTATGAAAAAAAAGTTTGTCAAAGATTTCTGTAGGTTTTTACCTGTGAGTTGAAATTCAAATTGTAAATGTGATCAGTGCTCAAAATTAGCCACAAAAATGGTGTAAACATTTAAAGCCAGTCAGTTTTAACTTCTTTCCTTTCATTTACCATAGAAATTTGCCAAGAAATAGACTTAAATCCAGTAGTGATGGTATTAGGAGTGAAATCTATAGAAAAGAAGACATTAGAGTCATCGAGTAACCTAGGGTTTGTAGCTTACTCATATAATAGCAATTCTAAAACAGCATTTACTAATACAAATGAACTATGCATTCTCCATGTGATATTTAATAATGAAAACTGCTTTAGGGGCAAGTATTGTTTTTCCTAATTCAAAGACCTGGAAACTAAGTCAGAGAGTGAAGTGACTTGCCTAAAGTCATAACTAATGAGTGACAAGAGTTAAGTTTCAAATCTAATGCTTTCTGAACCCCACACCTGGGCTCTTTTCTATTGTAACAGCCCCCTGAGATATTATATCAAAGGAATCAAATTAATTGAGTGGTTTTCAGAAGATGGAATGTTACTAAGTAGTTATGTTTTTGATATTGTAAGCACAGAAGATTTTAGTCACTGAATGGATCTCAGACTAAGTGTATTGGAGTTAATAGCAGTTTATTATGAACAGTTTTATTAGAAAGTTGCCATGATAGTCTACCTGGGCCCTGCGTTAGTATCTTCTAATTCACTCCTTGGTCAATGTTACCTTTAGAGAAGAACAGATATAAGTTTTGCTGAAGGCAATAGCCTGGGTGAGACAGGCGAGAAGTGAGAACTAGTGTAGGTTAGCCCCTGCTACTGAGTTTTTAGACTGCCACAACAGTCACCTTCTTACCAGATGTTACAGGCCTGTATAAAAGAGGCAGATTGAGCCTGCTGCCTACCAGTTACTTTCCTACTCGTTTTCCTAACAGTTTCTTTTGCTCTACTTTCTTTACATAATTTTAAGGAAGAACAGCATCAAAGGGAACTCTCCCTACTTCGCAAAAGACTAGAAGAACTAGAAACAACCCAGAGAAAACAACTAGAGGAATTTGGATCTCCTGGGGATTGAAGTTCTTAGATGAAAAGCAGACCAGAAGAGGTGAAATCAGAGACTCAGTAAAGCTTGAAGGTTTAACATTTGTAGCATTTAGTACTTTATTACTGTTTGCCAAAATACTTGAATGTGCCTCAAGAAAAGGTGCCAGCTACATGCTGTATTGCAAAACTATCAAGATTTTACCATTATACTAATGAAGACAAATGATGCCTTAAAAGAAAGATTCAGAGAAATTTGGAATATTTGATTACCCTTTGAGAATGTAAAACAAAAACTAAATGGAACTAATTAGGGAATCAAGCTTCAAAATTATTTATTTTACTTCGTTGAATTTTTTTTGCCTGAAATATGCCCATCTTGAAATCCCTCTTCTTCACTTTGAGATGCTTCGCAGAAACAGTAAACATCTTCTGGTTTACTAAAAGCTAGTTTTTGAAGAAAGATGACAATTTAAAAGTCAACATAATGAAACAAAGGTATCTCTGTTCATTGCAAAAGGCTACCTTTTCTCAAAACTGCACATAATTTATTAAAGAACTTAATATTTTTCTATCTAACTGTATTGTGTTTCATTTACTTCAAGCATACAGCATATATTTAGCAATGGAGAAGATCTCATTGGTTTTGACTTTGTTATTTACTGTTCTAATTCAACAAGTACAAATAATTAAATCCTATACCTGTATTAAAATACGGGGCCATTGTTTATAAAACCTGAACCTTTAGAGGTATTGTTTGACATTTAACTTTGCTTCCCACTATTTTGGATCTAATCAAAATAGTGATAAATGTTTCATTTCTCTGTGTCTGTAAGTATGCCATCCTTTATCCCCCACCCCACCCCAACTGTGCACCCTTTGGAAGCTTTTTAATATCTTGTAGAGGAATACTGCTGGGAATAATTTCTTGTCAATGAGACAAAGCTCAAGTCTGCTGAAGTAAGTGGAATGTCCATGATAATGATCAGCTGAAAGTTCAAGTTGATGGTAGAAGTGAGACATGTAATTGAGCAGCCCTTAGCACCATTTAGTAAAAAACTAAGTTTACTTACTGCATTATATGGCTACTTATTCACATAAGAGTATATAGTGATACCTTGTTCCTGAAAAATAATTTCTATGGAGCCACTTAGAATAAAAAAATTATAACTAGTAAACTGGGGGAAAAGAAAGACAAAATTAGCCCACAGTTACATCAAAATGTTTATTTTTGGATATAGACATTTAAAACATTCATCTCCAAGAACAGCTTCAATCAGGTATACAATAAGAAATAGACTTTAAATTCTAATACAGAAAAGGTAACAGAATTTTTAAATGCTGCTGTAGACACTAGTGTTAGAAAAAAAAGCTTATAAATGGTTTTGCACCAAAAAAATATGCAAAGAAACTTGAAAAATAGAAATTGTTTGCCATTTGTTTCTCTGGTTGCTGTTTAATATAGACCCAGTGACTGATTGTCTTTAGCACACATCTAATTTGGCCATTTACTGCTTTTGGCTAATGTGATCCAAAATATGATCTAGATAGTGCTTTTCACTGGAGGATTGACAAACACGCTACATACATTAGTGAATCTTCACACCACCTCAGTGAGGTAGGTTAGAAATATTATACAGAAATTGAGGCACAAAGAGGTAAGTGACTTGCCCAAAGTTCCCAACAGCACAGTCCCTGGAAGAGGAGACAACTCTCTACACAGGACTCATGTGCCAGAGACCTGGACAGGGACACCCTCATGTAGCATTTAGTAAATAACTTAGATAAAGCTGTAGCTGATCCTTTGAGTTTTCTGTACCCTAAAGGAGGGGAAGTCTTTTGGGCAACTCTCCTACCCTTGGCTCTCAACTCTCCTACTATTGTTCTCTTACGAACTCCTTCACCTCTTTGAAGACTGTAGCAGCCTTAGATGGGGAACAGACCTCTCACCTTTATACTTATATGTAACCTATTTGGTAGTATTTTTGAGGTGTGTCCATTGGACAGACAATGGTCAAAAGCAAAAGGATTGGGACGGTGCCTATCAGGGCAGTAACTGCTTATTTTTGCTGATGAGTTTGTTGAGGTATCACCTCTCTTTACCAGATATTAAGGAGTAAAAAGGAATTGCATTTATCTAAGACAAATTCCCATTTAAATCCTTATGTTCCATATAGTGTTGGTAAATGACTTTACAGAATGTGTGATCGTGTTTTATTTTATTTGAAAAAAATTTTTTTCCCTAGATCAAGGATTCGGAGCACCAAAGGTAAAAGGTGCCTGTCACAAGAAAAGCTTGAGAGTTGCCAATTAACACTTTTTACTACTTCTGCTTTAATAGAAGGAAAACACAGTGGTATTAAAATTGGTCATGAGCAGCAAAAATTCAGGAATAAAAAATCAGCAATAAAAAGACTACAGTATTACTGGATAGAGAATTCTTTAAAAAGAAAGGCATGAATAAAGTGGGTATTTCAAATTCTTTCTCCTGTGAGGAATACTTTCAAAAAGTACATAGTAAGACTAAGATACCAAGTTGTATACTAATATTTTTTGGGCCTTGGGCCTCAAATATATATATTTATATATAATACTCCAGTGTGAACAGCAATTTGATGAAATGTAAAATGTATCTTTTTTCTTTTTCAAATCACACACAAGTATTTATAACTACAAGGTTCACCAGAAACCTAAAGCAAGGAGACAACAGTATCTTAGAAATAGGATTAGAGGAGTGAGTTACTCTTCCACAGATAGTTCTGATCAAAGGTTTTGAAGCAGAAGTAATGATTTTTGTTTCATGTAATACCCAACATGTCCACCATCAAACACATTATGAAAGAAAAAATAAAGGGCACAAAAGGAACATACGTCAGGACAAAGCGTCTGGGTAGAATGCTGTGCACTTAAATAAAGCCCACTCACTCTCCTTGCTTTAGAGCTCCTTGGTGAAATGGAGGTGAGTTTGATGGAGTGCAGTTGATGACCACTGAAAAACACGAGCCCTTTCAACAATGTTGCAACACTGTTAGTTTTTGGTTTAAACACACACACACACTCACAAATGCTAAGTGTACACACTACCAAATTCTGCGGTCAGCTTTTCCAAGAACTACTGGGGAAAGTTTCAATGCTGCAAATCCTCGAGGTTGCCCTAACACCTCCACCTTGTTTCCAAATGACTCATTTCACATTTTGTTTTGAGCATTGGCAGTATCCCTTTTCTGCAGAGGTGCAGTGTAGTCACAAGTGCTACATAGCTGTAGTTTTCAAACAAAACCACTTATATCATTGTGCTTAAGTGGAAACTGTAGTTACAATACTGACACTTGCTTACTGGCCCTGTATTCTCTGTAAACAAGGAGGCTGTTTGCAACAACCACTTCAACTCTATTTACAGAAGGGTTCCCACAGTATACACACAGGCACAAGGGTTGGTATGCTTTCTAAAAGCTGTGCATGTGCCTTGGTGTCTTAAAAAGACAGTGCTCAAAGTGGAACCTATGTGCAAACAAGAAATTAACGACACAGAGTAGCTCAAGTAGCCATTTTGCTCCCAAGTCGTCTGAAGAATTTTGCCAGATTAAGCCAATCCCCAGAGTGCTTACATCCACTTGCATTTCTTCTTTTCATCAAATAAGACTTTTACATGCAAGAGTTGTTTCTGAGCTTCTTCCAGCCCTCGTTCTCTTTCTAGTTTATTTAGAATCTGTTGACAATTAGAACAGTTATTTTAGATATAGTGGTTTCAGCATTACAATACTGTTTTTTGCATACCTGATGCTGTGAGTGGTAAAATCTGTATGAAACAGATGCCAACATTTTCTTCTTCAATCATTTACATACTCACTTTGCAAGTTGTTTTGCTAAGTCATTATCACAGGATCAACAACACTTTGGCTTAAAATAGAAGCTCGAAGAAATACCAACAATTTGCTTACAAATATGGGGCCAGGCTTCCAAGGCCCTACTTTATGCATTATGTCACAGCCATTCCAAGCACAGCAAGCATTCCTGGGCAGCCAACATGCAGGCAAGAATTTCTCCTTAAATGCAGCAGGCAGGGCATCCTGGTCAGAGACTAATACCTCCCTCCCTCCTAAGCGGTGAAGGCCCTCCTCTTCCCTCCCCCATCCCCAGTGCTCCCCTTCTCACCCCTGACCCCTGGAAAGAGGGATGCTTATCATGTTTAAGGAACTCATTGCCTCTACCCTACCTTAGCGCTTCACTTGATCTTCAAGTAGCAAATGGAATTGGTGAGCTATTCTCACCATTGACATGGATAGCCTGTCCCAGCATGACTGAGTGGGGGGGAATCAGGGAAGGGGGAATTAACATATATTTGGAAACAATGCATCTGATGAATGTGTCTGTGTGAATTCCCAAAGAAAAAAATCCAGATTAAGGAGAATTAATCATAAAGGAGAATGGTTTATTGAAGTAGTTGCTTAAGATAGAAATGTCATAATTTCATATAACTACTGAATACAGAATCTAGGCGATTTAACAAGTGTAGCTTTCACTTTTTAGCAAATGACGATTCAGCATAAGCTGGCCCCACTTCTTAATAGGGCCACTAACTCATCAAAGTTAACTTGAGTCAGTGTGGCTATAGGCCCCATGACCTCAGATGTAAATTCAGGCTGGTCCAAAGGTGGGCAGCATGATAAAACGGTAAGAAGGGCAGCCATGTACGGGGTCTGGCTTGGTGCCAGGATCCCTCATCTCAGACTTCCTGGCCTTCCTTTCTGGCCATTTGGGATGCCAGAGATGTCCTGAAACTTACAGAATGCTATAACCAAGTTCTTGTGATTCGTTCATGGGGCAAAAGCAATGTTATTTAAAAATCTTACCTCATCAAAATATTTTACGATGTATTTGTAGATTTCTGTCAAGGCCACTTCTTCATTAAATTCATTTTCATGTTTCTAAAAGAAAGACTTGTTGAGAGATTCTGAAATGACTTTTTCTTTTTAAGAGTAGTAATTAAATAAAAGCTATTTGTGCTTTCTAATGATACCTTAGATTCCTGAGTTAAGAATTCTTCCATTTCTGAAGATGACAATGGAGGCAAATCCCTGATTGCTTTGTAATAAGATTTTACTTCTTCTTTGTAGGTTGGGATATCCTTGGCATACAGAAGTTTATTAGTTGGTGCTTCCTGAAAAAAAGCAACCACCGCCAAAACAGTAAAAAAAAATGGGTAATTTATAACAGTATTACCTCTTGCTAACAAAGCTTTGTGCAGTAGGCCTTAATAAATGTTGTTAACTGAATGACTGACTGCCATCTAGATAGTTCTGGTGAGTCACTGTTATTTTCAGGCAGATTAAATGCTAATATATTCTGCCTTCCTCTCATAAAAGAACTAAAATTATTATTTTTGCATGATTTTGAGTTACTGTAACAATGGAACTTATTTCAATCATAGTTCATTACTAATGGTTGTAAAAAGCCTGAATTAATACATTTGCTCTCATCCTCACCCACCAGTGAATTTGGCATTTATAAAAGACTTGATTGTAGGTCTGATTGGGCTCTTTATATAACCATGAAGCTGGTAAGCAATTGGCAGTGGTGGATTTTTCAGCTTGTCCATTTTATCTCATTGTTTTATCAAGATCTTCTAGCTTCCTCAAGGAAACTTCACCATCTTAGTACTGGTGGCTCTAATATCTGATTTTGCAAAAGTCCCTTGGCAGATTGAATAGTTAATGTAATTATAACAGTGAGAATATTTTTAAATTAAGTGAAGATTTTTATTTTTATTTTTATTTATTTATTTATTTTTTTTTGAGACAGAGCCTCAAGCTGTCGCCCTGGGTAGAGTGTCGTGGCATTACAGCTCACAGCAACCTCTAATTCCTGGGCTCAAGCGAATCTCCTGCCTCTGCCTCCCAAGTAGCTGGGACTACAGGTGTCCGCCACAACGCCTGGCTAGTTTTTGTTTGGGTTGCAGCCGTCATTGTTGTTTGGCGGGCCCTGGCTGGATTCGAACCCGCCAGCTCAGGTGTACATGGCTGGTGCCTTAGCCTGCTGAGCTACAGGCGCTGAGCCAAGTGAAGATTTTTAAAAAGTCATTTTTCACAAAATTAAAAAAAAAAATCTGCTCAGGGAAGATAGGTGAGTTAATGGCAAGGCTAAAATCCTAGTACATTTTAAAGAGCCCAGGCGGCAGAATCAATGGCTCAATGAATCATTCTGAAGGATTCCTAAGATGGTATTACTGAGATTTTTATCATTTGTTAAGTGTAACTGGAACCCAGAAATCCTGATTCATTCATTCACTTTATTTACTAACCAGGAACTGTGCACAGCCATCAAGTATACAGTGATAAAGTATACAAGTATAAAGTATACAAGTGCCTACCCTTAAGAAGCTTACAGTCTAGTTGAGAAGACAAATTTACACAGTGCATACTGTGATGCAAGTAAATAGCATCAGACTTTGATTTGTTCAACTCTATAGTCCTTTAAAGGAAAAGGACTATAGAGTTGAACAAATTAAAGTCTTAATTCTGCCACTTTACATATGCCAGTAAGATTTAAACACTCAGCATCAATTTCCTCATCTATAAAATGAGGGTATTGGTAATTACTAGATGTGGTACTTGAGAGGATTCATTGAAATATACCAAAAGCTCAGTAAATAATCTATACACAGCTATTTTTATTGCGAATAAATACACATTTATGTATCTTTTAGTGAGCTAAGATGAACTCTGTTAGCCAAATGAAGAAAGCACCATAGGAAATGCATCAGGGGAAAGTTCCCAAAGTAGGCATATTTATACTGATTTGAGGCTCCTACAGTTTATGGTACACATTAGGAAATCCTGTTTGCTGAATGAATGAAATGTCTGTGAATGAATGAATAGGATTTTACTAGACGGGTGGTAAGACAGGGACGTGAAAACAAGCTCATACTGTATTTGGGAGAAGTAAAAGCTGTAGCACAGAGGGTTTGTGGAGTGTGCAAAAACATGATAAGGCCAGGAAGGAGGCCTGAAGCCAGTCAGGAAGCACCAGGTGGCACTGCGAAGACTCTGGCAGGTAGGTAATGGGAAGTATTGGCAATTGTTAAGAAGCAGCCTGACAAGATCGGGTTTATATTTCAGAAAGGTAACTGAGACACTGTGAAAAGGAAGCATTTAGGGGATGAGTGGGCAGCAGGGGCAAAGACACTGCTTAGGAAGTAATTATTATCCCAGTGGGGAGGGATGAGCAGGAGGGGTAGAGACACGTTCTAGACAGGAGTGAGTGGTAACCAGCTGACTGATAGAGGTTGGAAGAACCGAGAAAGGAGGGGGCAAGACCGAGGACTCAGGGCGATTTTGTAGGAAGAGTGGTGATAAATGGGGTAGGTTGTGATTAGGAGTCTGTCCATCAATGACCTTTCTTTCCAGGTTATTTTTAAAATCTTTCTTCCAAAGAGCCGCTTCTTAGGGCTCAGAGATTTTCTGAAATCTAGTAGGTACAGATATTACTCAGTTTCATACATTTTGGAGTGTTCAAATAAAACCAAAGCATCTCTTTCAAATTTTGCTCTGTATTTTCATCTTCCTTTGTTTTTGTGGGGCTTTTGATCAGCAAAGAAAACCATGGGAGAGCAATGTTCATGCTTTGATGATAAATTGACAAACTGGTATTGTTAGAAATCTCAGGCAAGATTTTCTTCTCCCAAAAGCAATTTATTATATTCAAATATACGTTTTTTGTATATTCAGATGCACTTAATTTAGTGTCATACTATTTCATGTAGTTTCATACTTTGGGTTGATAGCTTATTAGTGCCCATAGAATGTTTTTCTAGAAAACAAAGAAAATGCATACTTTGTGGCAAAGCTTTTCTGCAGGCAGAATTTTGCAGTAGGGCTAATTATTTTTTTTCGCTTTTATTTTTTTTTGAGACAGAGTCTCAGGCTATTATGGGTAGAGTGCCATGGCATCATAGCTCACAGCAACCTCCAACTTGGGCTCAAGTGATCCTCTTGCCTCAGTTTTCTATTTTTTTTATAGAGATGGGTCTCACTTTTTGCTTAGGTTGGTCTCAAAGTCATGAGCTCAAGCAGTCCACCCGCCTGGGCCTCCCAGAGTGCTCGGATTACACGTGTGAGCCACCTCACCCGGCCTCACTTTTTTTTTTTTTTGTAAGCTTTGGAGTTTCACTCTGTTGCCTGGCTAGAGTGCCCTGGCTTCAGCCTAGCTCACACCAGCCTCAAATTCCTGGGCTCAAACTATCCTCCTGCCTTAGCCTCCCAAGTAGTTGAAACTATAGGTGCCTGCCACCATGCTCAGCTAATTTTTCTATTTTTAGTAGACACAGGAATCTCACTTTGCTCAGTCTGGTCTCAAACTCCTGACCTCAGACAATCCTCTTGCCTCGGCCTCTCAGTGCTAAGATTGCAGGCATAAGCCACTGTACCTGGCTACTTTTTTTTTTTTTTTTTTTAAGATGTGGGAGTCTGTTTGTTATCCAGGCTAGAGTATAGTTGTATGATCATAGATCACTGCAATCTTGAACTCTGGGCTCAAGTGACCCTCCTGCCTCAACCTCTGAAGTAGCTGGGACTGTAGGCACATTACCTGGCTAAATTAAAAAAATTTTTTTTAGAAATGGAGTCTTGTTATGTTGCCTAGTCTGGTCTTGAACTCCTGACCTCAAGAAATCCTTCAGCTTCACTCAGCCTCCCACAGTGCTGGGATGATAGTTAGGCATGAGCCACCATGCCCAGCTATTGTCACTTTTCAAAAGCAAGGTAGATTTTAAAGAAAAGCAAATTTACAGTGACCTTCTTTTCCTATTTCTTTTTGACTACTGTACTTTAGACCAATTGTTTATTATTTGAATGCTTGTAAGAAAGGGCATCAGACTGAAAAAGGACAGACAAGAAACACATGAGCTGGGCCTTACCTTCCCTAGTTGCTGCTCTGTGAGAGAAAACGCGTCCATGAACGCCTGGGCAATCACTGACAAACAACCGTCTATGTGTGGTGTCTTCTTAATGTCAAAGACAAACTGAGGGTTCTTCAGGATGTTTACCCAGAAGCGAAGAGGAAGGCTGTTCAAAGAGAGAATAAACTCTTTTCAAATAGGGCCATTCATGAAGCCAATGGTCTGTTTAATCTCAGTTTGTAACTGGGTGGTTTTGTCCTTGTTATTGCAGTATACAAGTCCTCTCAGCCAAACATACCAACCCACAGATGGCAGGCAGCTTCACTCAGAAAGGGTTACACTGACACTGTAAAGGAAGGAAGGCTAGAGGAAAAGTTAACAATGAGAACATTCAGATCTCCAGCCAAGTGAGACACCACCATCTTTCACCTGGATTATTAGTCAGTTTATTCTCACACAACTAACGGTGATCCTTTTAACACAGAAGCAGACCACGTCTCTCTGAGGCTCTCCATCTCCCTGGATAACACACAGCTAGTCTGGCCCTATGCCCGCCTCTTACCTCATCCACACCTCCCCATTCCAACTCTACTGGACTCCAAGCAAGCTTGTGCCTCACCTCTACTATTGTGTCTGCCTTCCTGAAACTCTCCTGCCCCAGGGAGTCTCACGGCTTATACCCTCTCCTCTTTCAAGATGTGACTCAAATTGTCTTCGTCTCTGAGGCTTTTTCTGACCACCCTGCACCAACACTCTCCTCCTTCCCCACTTTCTCGACTACACTTACCCCAATTTACATATTTCATTTATTTTCTGTCTCTGCCTATTAGGTGCAAGCTCTGTGAGAACATGGATTTCCATCTGTTTTATTTGTTAGTATCTTTTCAGCACCTAATAATGCTTGGCACATAGTAGGTGCTCAGATTTGAATATGAACTTGGAAATCATTCAGAGTCCTTCCATTATCTCCTTTCCAACTCTGGCCTAACTCATTACCTCCACTGATGGCTGCTGGGTTTCTAGTAGCTTCACTGTCCTGGCTGTTGCCCCTGCTCAGATGCCACTTCTGGGTGGCCTGTGGCTCCCAAGCTTGGGTGGGAGTGGTGGGACTGGGGAGAAGAGGCTACAATATGGGAAAGAAGTGAGCCAGAAAGGGGAGCTGGGACAAACCTGGATTAAATGGGAGAATAATAGACCTAGACTCTGGAACTTTACCTTTTAATCCTCATGTAAAATGGTTTGGCTGACCCCATTGGAAGGGCTTGAGCTCACACAGGGAAGTCCTTCTCGTCATAATTCTGATACTCAGCTTATGCACAAAGTATTTTATTTTATTATTTTTTTCCCTGGATAGAGTGCTGTGGCATCACAGCTCACAGCAACCTCCAATTCCTAGGCTCAAGCGAGTCTCTTGCCTCCGCTCCCAAGTAGCTGGGACTACAGGCGCCCGCCACAACGCTGGGCCATTTTTTTGGTTGCAGCCATCGTTGTTTGGCAGGCCGGAGCTGGGTTCAAACCCGCCAGCTCAGGTGTACATGGCTGGCGCCTTAGCCCGTTGAGCCACAGGTGCCGAGCCACAAAGTATTTTAAATAGAGTTAATGAACTATATTTCTTTACTGAGGAAACATTTAGAATAAATCCGGATGCCTTGCCTATGCTTAAATATTAAAATATAAGGTTAAAATATAAAGGTTAAATGTTAAAATATAAAACAAAGCACAATACAAACTTTTGACTAGTTCTCATGGTTTCTGAGGACTGCATTTGATAAAATAATAAAGGCAAAAATTCCTTTAACCCAGAGTACAGACAGATAGCTTAGAAATTACAAGGTAACTATTTTAAGGACAATTAAAGGACATTTCTCTAATGGTATAATAAAACCAAGAAACAATTTCTTATCCTTTGCTGTTCAAACTATACTTATTGTAATATTATGGACAAAGTCTTTTTTGTATATTAAAGATAACAGAGTTTGTTTATTTTATCCTAAAGAATAGAATTCTCAGCATAGGAATGGTTTCATTTACTATTTAAAAATAGTAACAGAGCAAGAAACTACTTTGACATGATAGCTTACCAAGGACAAAAAATTCTGATATAGGGATAAATGAATCCTTCTGTAACAATCTGTGCCCTCCTTTTATTTTATATTCTGTTCCAGATTCTTGAAAACAGTAATCACCTACATTCCCACCTGTTTGTTTTCCAAATATGTACAACGTCAGGATCTGTGATTTTTTTGTTCTCAGCCTGGGCATCCAAAAAGTCAAAAAAGTATTTTATAGCAAATGGGGCTCTGCTGTTGGGTAAACTCCAAATGCTTCTAAAAAGTTTTTCAAGCACAGAGTGAATCGCCACCTGAAGATAAAGATTTGGAAGATTAAAAAATATGGTAGTGGTTGTAAAAACATAGAAAAACAAATCTAAGTTCAAATCTAAGTGCAAAACAGAAAAACAAGCTGAAGAGAAAAATGTAAAATTGTCAAAAATGAGGCCAGTATTCACAGTATGGGACATAAATCCTGAAAACCCATGCTCTGGTTTAGATTTGGTTCATAAGCTTCTTGCTGATAACATTGTTTAGTCAACAGGGAGGATATCTTAGAAATCTCTAGCAGTCAAAATGTCAGTTGTAGTGCTGCATACATAAACCAAGAAGCCATGGATGTTTGGCTTTTATTAGTTATGTTCAGCCTGGAAGAACTCAAGCCATGCTGCTCTGTTTCCAGAATCTTTCCTGTTGCGTGTTTTTCCATCATAGGATTTTACTGTGTACTTTCCAAAGCATTTGAGTATTTTTCAAAAACCAAATAGGCTGAGCTCTGTGGGACAGCTGAGAAAATCAAGAGGCTTGGACTGTCCTCTGCCCACTAAACAAATCTCCTAAGCTCTAAGCAGATTCTTTGTTATAATCTGAAGAAGCATGCCCATCAAGTTATCAGAGCCAAGGGTAGATAACAGCATTTATATTGCTAGTCATTTCAGAGAGTGAGAGAGAAAAAAAATCACCACAGACTCGTGTTAATTCCACTAAAAGCCAGATAAAGTAAAATTTGCTCCTGATTTGGTATTCCACTGGCTTTCACATCTGACATTTTTATACATGACCAGAATTCTTAATTTTAAAATGAAAAAAAAAACTCAGTTAAGATTTACTAGGTTTGTTGTCACTGACCCTTCCCACCCCCTTCATTTTATTTGCAATTCAAAGAGGGAGTTTTATTGCTCATCTATAATAATGAATAAACAAAAAGGAATAATTTTGCTGTCAAGCTAAAAAATAACATGGTGAAATGGTGGGTAAGGGGACTTGGAACAGTATTAAATCCCTGATTGAAGATATTACAGTAGAAATTTGTAAAGTGCTGTTATCTTTGCAGATTATAAAAAAGAAGAAGAAGCAGGGGGTAGGAAGTGTTTACAATTTAAACTTTCATTTCGCTTTGCTAGAAGGCACAAGGGATTTGTAACATTTTCACACTTCAGTGGAAATTAAGTCAAACACATCATACACCCCCAAGGTAGCCGTAAATGCGCTCCCAAAACAGTAAGTGTACCTTGGTCGACAGCAGCTTTGTCAGATACATTTCTTTTACTTTGAACTTGTGCTTCCCTCGATGTCTCTTTCCTTGCACATCTTGGAATGCTTCCGAATCTGGTAAAATCTGAAAGGAAGACAGAGGAGAAGCGTTACCCAAGGAGACCATTCGTGCTATGAAAGGCATGCAATTCAGCGGTGAGTGCAAGAAAGCCTGAACTCACCAAATGGCAGTGGTCATCAGAGTATTCCACATCTGAATGCCAGAGAAAGAGGAGAGAAAACAGTCCATTAAAAAAACAACCACGGGCTAATTGGCCTTCTCATAAAAAGCCCCATTTGTGCTATAAACTGTAGAGGAGGTTACTTGAGCTCTTCATAGCTACATTTCCCCCCCTGTTGCATTCTAAGAACAGTGTAAAGATGGGATGGGCTAGGGATTGGAACTGGACGCAGGTTCCCTGTCGCTGGAGGTGTTAAAAAGGCTGAGTGATCTGTTGCTGGAGACGGATGGGTAGGAGAGACCCAGCCTGACTCATCTAACATGTAAACCTGAAGTTACCTGGTTCACAGCAGTCAGAGAGACCTAGTTCCCACCCTAATGGAATTTACATTCTAACCAATGAGACATCAGACTACTTATTACACAAGTAATTAATTACAATTATGATGAGGATGATGAAGAATAAAATGCTAAGAAAGTATCTTAACAAGAGACCAAATCTAGTCTGGGGGTTTTAGGCTGAATGTAAATGAACAGGCCCTTCAAAAGGCCCCAATTTTTGAAGCCTAAAACACAGCTCTTACACTTTTTTCAACACAAGAACATCCTCTTTATGCCAGCGTGATAGCTGCTCTCTGCCAGATAGAAGGTGGGAGTTCCCCCAGAGAAGTGTCCCAAGGCCTACCAAATGTAACGAGGAGCCCTGCGCTCCCTGCTTGCACTGACCAGGAGCTGGGACCCACCCTGCCCCTTCTAAAGGAGGAACCAGGAAGCCCTACGTCGGCTGTGTGAGAGGGATTTTAAATCCCCAGGTCCTATTCCAGAGAAATTATATCCCAGTCAGGACAGTCAGTTCTCAGCCCTCAGAATGTTCTAGGCCTCCTCTCACACCCTTCTCCCGCCCTGAGGCTATCAGGAACCTAGAGATGTCTTTGGAGTCGACCTACTGACACCGTAAAAGCTCCGTCTTTGGTCTCTCCACTTTCTGGGAATTTCACGCATGTCAATCACAGGAGACTTGGGCTTTCTAAGTGGATTATCTTGTTTATTCGGCACTGGTGGGGCTGTCTGCAATCTTCCCTTCCCGTTTGCAGGGGGTCTCCTCGGTCAGCCCCATCCGACAACAGAGCTGGAAAAAGCGGTGAGGCTCAGGGCTGCCAAGACAGCAACTTCTCAGTGCTGGGCAGTCTGGGCCAACCATGTACAGTTTCCTTTCCTCTTTCTTGCCATGGCTAACATTCTTAGGACTAGAAACACATCGCGATGGCTTTTCTCAGCTTTCAGGGGATTACACAGCAACAACTCAATCTCACCTTCATGACAATTCACGTGAGAGAGGCAAAAAGCAACACCTCATAAAGCTGGGTGAGAACAAAAGGTTAACAATATTATGTTGGTTACCTGAAGTAAAATTTGCTATCTTCTTAAAGACTTTTATAGTGGATCCATTTGATATCTGAAACCAAAGATAAAAAATATATGAGTTTTCAAAATTTAATGTATTTCTCAACTTCCCCCAGGAATTAGATGGCTGGCTGGATTTTACATGTTCTCACTTATTAAATCAAATATTTAATAAGAATTACTAGGTTCTGGGCACTGTGCTGGAGGCTGGGACCATAAAGACAAGCAAGGCACTGTCTCTGCCCTAGAGGGACTTGTGGTCCTGTGAAGGAGGCAGATGAGGCCGTGAGTAGAGTGAAGGCTGTGCTCAGAAGGTCGAGGCCAGGACCGTGTGGGACAGGGGTGACGTGGCCCAGCCTAGGAAGACCAAGGCCTACGCCATGTTAGGAGACTCCCCAGCCTCAGGGGTCTAGGGAAGCCCGAGCTAGTTTCATTCTTGTGTACTGCATCCCCTCCAAATTAACAAATTGAAATCCTTCTTAATCCCATTGTGATGGTATTAGGAGGCAGGCAGGGCTTTGGGGAGGTGATTAGGTCCTAATGGTGGAGCCCTTCTGATGGGAACAGTGCTCGTATAAGGAGAGACACCAGAGCTTGCAGGTTCTCTTGGCTTTCTACCATGCGAGGGAATAAGGAGGTGGCATTCTGCAAACCAGGAAGAGTCCTCACCAGACACTGAACTGTACGTACTTTGCCCTGGTCTTGGACTTGCAGCCTCCTGAACTCAGAAAAATAAAAGTTTGTGGTTTGAATGAGCCAGTCGATAGTATTCTGTAATAGTAGCCATAACTGACAAGCCACTGATCTACTGAGAAACAAAGAAATGCTGAGAAAGGTTTTCAACACTTGCGGTAAAAAAAGCCAGCATCTACCCTGGGACACAGCATTTTCACATCTAGTAGAAATCAGTGCAAGTCCTAAGAGCAAACTATTTGTAATGGCCCCATACTGGAAACATCCAGAATATCCATCAGCGTTAGAATGAATAACTTGGGCCATATAATCACAAAACAATGAAAATGAGCAAATGACTGTTACACGCCACATGGGTGACTCTTACAATCTTAATGTTCAGCAAAAGAAGCCTGACACAAAGGAAAACATACTGAATTATTCCATTTACATAAAGCTAACAAAACCCCAAAGAATCAGAAATATTATTTCTGTGTCAGATGTTGAGAGAAGAGAAGTGATCAGGAAGGCGAGGAGAACGCGTCCAGCTCTGACCCGGGCAGTAGTTACGGGATGTGTGCACTTCACGATCATTCTTCCTGTAGGACACTTAGGGTTTGCTCTCCTTTGTTTGAGCATTCCTTTTTTTTTTGAGACAGAGTCTAATTATGTCACCCTCAGTGAAGTGCCGTAGTGTCACAACTCACAGCAACCTGTAACTATTGGGCTTAAGTGATTATTTTGCCTCAGACTCCTGAGTAACTGGGACTACAGGCACCCACCACAACGCCCAGCTATTTTTTGTTGCGGTTGTCATTGTTGTTTAGCAGGCCCAGGCCAGGTTTGAACCTGCCAGCCTCGGTGTATGTGGCCGGCATGCTACTCACTGAGTACAGGCACTGAGCCTATTTGAGCATTCTTAATCTGCAAATACAAAATCTGAAATGCTTCAGAACCTGAAACTTTATGATGACTGAATGACGGCACAAGTGGAAAATTCTATACCGGTAACCTCATGTATTGGGGTCACTGTCAAAACTTTGTTTTATGTGCAAAATTAAAAATATTACATAAAATTACCTTCAGGTTATATGTGTAAGGTATACATGAAACATAAATGAATTTCTTTTTTTTTAGACAGAGTCTCACTCTGTTACCCTGGGTGGAGTACCGTGGCATCATAGCTCACAGCAACCTCAAAACTCGAGCTCAAGTGATCCTCTTGCCTCGACCTTTGGAGTAGCTGGGACTATAGGCACTTGCCACAACACCTGGCTAATTTTTAGAGGGAGGGTCTCGCTCTTGCTCAGTCTGATCTCAAATGAGCAATCTACCTTCCTCAGTCTCCCAGTGTGCTAGGATTATAGGCTTGAGAGCCTGGCCTCATAAATGGATTTCTTTTTTTAACACAAATGAATTTCGTGTTTAAACTTGGGTGCCCTCCCCAAGATATCTCATTACATGTGTGCGAATATTCCAAAATCCAAAATGTGAAACACTTCTGGTCCCACACATTTTTGGAAAGGTATACTCAACCTGCAATATTTTTTAAAAATTCGTAAAATCATAAAAATTGCATATATGTTTTAATAAAAAATTTGAAATTTAAGTATAACATACAGAAGAGTGCTTCACTTTTGCTGATATGGAGTGTACAGCTATTACTATATATTAGTCCATTATATAAATATACTACAAAATAGCCATACAATAGAAAGAAAGAATTACTAATACATGCATAGAAGAACTTCAAAAAAGTTAAGTGAAAGAAGCCAGCCATAAAAGACCGCATGTTATACAATCCCGTTTATATGAAATGTCATGAAAAGGCAAATTTACACAGATTAGATCATATAGTACTAATTGCCTAAAGTGGGGGTGGAGGAAATAAGGAGCAACTGATAATGAGTACAAGGATTCAAAGGTGAGGAAAAATTTCTAAAATTAGATTGGGGCAAGGGTGGAGCAATTCTATAGAGCCCAAACCACTGAACTGTACATTTTAAATAGGTGGGCTTTATGGTATACAAATCATCTCTCAACAGAGCTGTTAAAAACTGGCATAGATTTTAAACGTAGCATTCTACAAATAAACACTGACATGCTAAATCAATGCCTGTGTATATAGCGCCTCTTTTGGAGTTAAAGTCAAGAGTGCTCATCTGAGGCCTTTTGGGAATAGGAAACCCAGGTCCTGGTCCCGCAGTGCGGGGGTGGGGGTGGGGCGGCTGCTGGGCCTTGGCCAATAAGCAGGTGAAGTGCTCTTCAGGCAGGGGGGCACACAGGTGCTAAGATGCAGAGGGCAGGGCAGGCTCCTGGCCAGCAGTACATTGTTCTCTGGGAGGGCCTGGTTTACAAATTTGCAAGACAAAGGAGGCAGGTCAGAGATACACCCCCCCCCATTCTAAACTTGTGGCTAGAGCAGTGATTTTCAACCAGTGTGCTTGAGAGGATCTTAGGTACACTGGGAAAGTTTTTTTTTGAGACAGAGCCTCAAGCTGTCACCCTGGGTAGAGTGCTGTTACATCACAGCTCACAGCAACCCCCAATTCCTGGGCTCAAGCGAGTCTCTTGCCTCCGCCTCCCAAGTAGCTGGGACGGAGAGAGGATACCCGAGAAAGATGAGGTCTGGGAGAACAGGTCTTCTCAAGGAGAGCACAAGGATACACTTGACTCAGCCCTTAGGAATTTGTAAACTTAACTTCCTGGAACTTGGAAACTCCATATGTACACTCCATATCAGCAAAAGTGCAGCACTCTTCTATATGTTATACTTTCCAAGTTCTGTGAAATCCTGTAGTTCTGTGGGGGCTGGACTAGTATCTCCCACTTAATTCAAACTGGCCAATGAGAAGGGTACCTGTGGGGTGGAACTTTTTGACTGTCAATAAAAAGGGACAAATCAAGCTAGATTTCCCGGCCATTTGGAATTCGTCTATGCTGTAAGCTCCCAGCTGGTGAATAAAGCCCTTGCTCTTATAAACGTGGTGTTTGGGTGCTCTTTCTCTCCGTTGGGCCTTGTCTTCCTGCAAAAATAGGTTCATGGAAAGTTCCTCTCCTCACCCCAGTGATTCCAAGATGTCCTCCCATTGTCCTCTGACTCACGCTGATTTT
>CAUYON010117618.1:0-51407 GCA_963573935.1 Arctocebus calabarensis
TTTTTTGGTTGCAGCCACCATTTTGTTTGGTGGGCCTGGGCTGGATTCAAACCCGCCAGCTCAGGTGTACGTGGCTGGCACCTTAGCCTATTGAGCCACAGGCGCCGAGCCTCATTTTCCCTTTCTATAAACTGGAGGTAATAACACCTATCTCACTTGGCTGCTGATGAGATTAAAGAAGCTCCCAGTTGAGCTCCCAAGAATTGGAAGAATGTGTGAGTGCAGCTCATAGCTGGAGAGAAGTCCCTGTCACATTAGCTGATCCTGAACACACACTGGTACGGAAGATGGTGGGGGACAGTTCCCTCTGTTGGTCATTTAGGGATCAGCCTCTGGCACTTCCTTTGTCTGGTCTGCCTCCCTGCCTCCAGGACCTCATTCCAGGACCCCCTTGGTCTTCCCTTCCCTTCTCCCTGCAATTCACCCTAGAGACAGGGTCAGGACTTGGTGCCTAGAGGGGCCTTTAGGCCCTCAGCCTCCCCCAGCTGGGACCCATGCCCCCCCTCTGCTTGAGCCCAAGCCCAGCTCTGTCTAACCCTGACAGCCCTTCCTGCCAGCTCCCACTTACTGGTAGATATTGTTGGAAACCCAGAGCTGACCTCCTGGGGGCCTCCAAAAAGGCTTCCCATTATGGAATATATTAACTGGGTAGGGAAAGAAAGAAGCAGGAGAAGAGGAAGGAGAGAAATGGTGAGTCCCAGGCATTTAGAAAGAAAGACCCCCACCCCGCCCCTACTCCAGACCCAGACCCAGCCCAACCCCCTCCCCCACCCCCAGGCTGGACGCAGCTGCAGCAACAACTACAGCTCATTAGCACACCGCAGAGGCCTGGGTGCCCATCAGTAGTGCCCAGCCCCAGCCCTTTCCTTTGGAAGCAGCAGTGGAGCTGACGATCTTGGGAGATCCCCAGGCTTCTCAGGCAGTTAGTCGGCAGCTATGGCTGCAGCAATCCTAGGGAGCACCGTGGAATTTGAGAAGTGGGACTGCTGCAGCCCATCGAGGAACCCTTTCTTTCTATTTTGAAAGAGATAGAAAACCTTATTTTCTAGGTGTTCAGAAATACCCAGTTAATAGGAGCAGGGCAGGCCCGGGGTGCCTAAGAGTTGGGGTGACTGGGGGCCTTGCAGTAGTGGGGTAGGAGAGGCCAGATGCACCCTGTCTCAGCAAAGACCCTTCTCCAGGCATCAGGAAGACATCCTAGCCCTGACCACCCAGACCTGCCATCCCCTGCAGAGACCCAGGCCCACACAGGTCGGCTCTCCCTTAGGTGACCCCCTCAGAGCAGAGCTGCCTTCCACCCAACTCCTGATCCTGGTCCACGGTTACCGAGGAGACGGCTGTTCCCAGAGCTCCCTGGGCCGCTGTGCTGAGCAGAGGCTGTGCCTCCAAGACTAGGAAGGTTTCCAGTTGGATCGCCTCCGACTTTGTCTTTTTGTTGTTGTTGTTTCTGGTAATAAAACTCACATTTACCAGAATTGGGGCAAACACAGGGTGGAAAGAACAGTATTTCGGTGACTTGTGCCAAGTCCCAGGGCTTCAGTGGCCCCCCTCCGGCAGCAGAGCCCGGGGAATGAGCTGCT
Source organism: Arctocebus calabarensis (assembly GCA_963573935.1). NCBI lineage: Eukaryota > Metazoa > Chordata > Mammalia > Primates > Lorisidae > Arctocebus > Arctocebus calabarensis. The sequence goes on from CAUYON010117618.1 coordinate 1,581, forward strand.
CTAGCTCAGGAGAGCTATGTTCCACCAGTTTCGCACACACACTGTCGCCCCTCCTTGGGGAATCGGGTGCAAATGAAAACACCGCAGGCCAGGAGGTGTGAGGACACCCCCCACCCCACTGCCATCTCTGCATGCACTATCACAGTTTTCCAAACTGTTAAAAATGTTTCTGTGTACATTGTTCTGCTCACACAGGCTGCAGCCTTCGATGAAACCAAACAGCGAGTGAGTGAGGAGGATAAGTGAGTCATTCATTCATTCCACACACATTCTTGAGCTCTATTACTTGCTAGATCCTGTAGGGGCTGGGGACAGGGTGGAGCAGCTGGCTGGCCTTGCCCCCCCAGAGCTCACAGATCCAAGATCACTAAGACAGCCCAGACTCTGCAGCCTCCTTGCCAGAGTGGACCTGATTCTGAGTCTAGAATCTACAGAAAAAACAGGCTTTGAGCATCACTGAAGAGCTTGCATCGTGGCAGGCCCTGAGCTATGAGATGGGCCTCAACAGAGCTCATGGCTCAATGGGATGGAAGAACAAACCAGAAAGTTATGGGACAGTGAGCCAAGTGTTGTGATGGGGGCTGTCCAAGGCACCACGGGAGAAGGGATGTTCAGACCAATAAAGCAAAGCAGAGGCCTTACATGAGCAATTCATATTAAATTCATATTATGCCATCCTGGGTCATGAACACCAAATGTTTTCACAGTTTCATTGCCCTTGGCAATCATACGCCATCAGACTGAAGAAGACTTGCCCATTCCTGTGTAAGTAGATAGTGACTAGTCCCACAAACAGCCACTGAGGGCCGCCCTCTCCCTCCCCAGGCCTCGGTGCCAATGAGTAGCAATGAGCATGGATTCCATGACCAGCTGGCTTCTGCAGGGAGAGGAAGACTGGATTTAACCAGAACACATAGAGCTGGACAGACTCCTGCACAGTGTAGGCTTGAGACCAACCCTTCCTCTCTCCTTGGCTGTGGGCTGGGCTGGTGGACCCTGGGTCTTCTGTTCTGCGGGCCCTCCACTTAGCTCTCCGTATCCCTCGGCAAAATTTCAAAACTACCTGTTTGACTTTGGAGTCCCACACACCTCCACACCCAGAAGTTCTGTTTCAGAATTTCTCTATCACATGCAAGAAAACAAGGGCACTGGAGTTTACATTACAACTTCTGCTCAGCTTAATTAAATATTTGCTGGGCAACTTTTATAGGACCTTTTCAGATTCTGTAGAGAGGAGCTAATTCTGTCCTTTCGTGGGGGAGGATAAGGACTGTCTCTTGCTTCTTGCTCTGACAGCTGCAGTCCTGGTTATGCCTGCCCACCTGACAATCTCTTTGTGCAAATGCCGGTCAGCCCTGGACTCAGCCTCAGAAGTGTGGAGACCAGGTGGCCTTGCGGAGGATAAAAATGACTCTAGCTTTATCTGACCCCATGCTCTCGGGGTCTGTCTCTATCAGACACCTCTTCTACATGCCACTTTGGATCCTCGCAGTTAGCTTTGGGCCACTGGCCACCAGTCGCAGCCACTGCCGAGACTACCCACTCTGTGTGGACTCTGACCAGCTTCAGCCAGGCACACCCAGCAGCCCCCAACTACCCCTCACCTGTGGACTTTCCCTGGACACTGGCACATGAGATGTTGCGTCCACACATGCATGACCAACAAGGCTGCACAACTGACAATCCATGGGTGAACCAACTAGAGATGGGAGCCCGTGCACAAATTCTTCTCCCTTTCTCCCCTGAAGGACTGTTAAGTAACATTTAATACACCTTCCAAGAGGACAGTCCCATGCAACTGAGCATCAAGTGTTTGTCACCCAGCCATGGTCAGCGCCACCACACTCTGGTGGAATCAACCCCACCTCCTTCCCAGTCCCACTCCCCTTTCTCCCTGGGGAGGGTGCTCCCTGGGGTCTCCCTCCCTGGGAAAGGAGTGGCAGTAAGCCTTTGTTTCCCACTCTGCTTTCCAAGGAACCCAAATTAAGCCACCTCGAGTTCCTTCTGGAACTTCTTTTCCATTCCATGGGATCTTCTTGGTGCCACAATCAGCACCCCACTGCCCCTTGAGAGGGACATATGAACCAGGCTGGACAGTAGTGCCTTATCCTTATGGCCATAGAGCTGGAGTCAGGAACTGCCATGTGATCAGTCTGAGTCTTCCCTGGGGCTGATTATGTGGGCCTTGGGGGCCTCACATACCCATAAGTTCACTGTCTTCCTTCTTCTCTACCAGTAATGGATCCCTCCTCATCCAGCCAAGGCCTAGCTTCAGCCCAGCTCCCCGGGGAGCCTTTCTCCATCATCCCAGCCCAATGAGATCTCAGCTGCCCCAATTGGGAACACCCAGAGAAACTACTGCCATCAGGTACCACCTTGCTTTTTTATGCTGTTGTTTGAACCTATCACTGTTACGTAGCTAGTTGCGTGTGTTCCTATGTCTGCCAAACACACAGTTCTACCAGCAACCCACAGTAGATTCATTGGGCAATTGGAGCAGGCAGGCGCTTCTACATGGAGAGGCCAGGTGTCCAGCTTGAGGTGACCACATTGTCCTAGTTTGCCTGGGACTTTCCAAGCTTTATCATTGAATGGCCTGTGCCCTGAGAAACCCGTCATTCCTGAACAAAGTGCGACATTTTGTCCATCACACTGCTCCAGTGGGAGGAGTGTGAGCAGTTTGTTGTCTAGGGAAAGCCTCCTTCAGAAGTAAGGGATGCAAACTGCACAGATACAGCCCAGACCCCATCCACTTACTCATTTAACATATTTTTGGAGTTCCTACTCTGCCTCTGGCACTCTGCTAAGTTTGGGGGACCTGGAGATTAATGAGCCCTGGTCTCTGCCCTCAAGAACTTAATGTTCAGAGCAGAGGTCAGGGAAATTGTTTGCAAAGGGCCAGACAATAAATATCTTTGGCTTCCCGACCTATGTAACTCCCCATCGCTGCTGGGGCAGCTCAAAAGCAGCCACAGGCAGTAAGAATGGGGGTGACTGTGCCCGGAATGACTTTGTGAGCAGCCCATGGTGGAGAGGTGGAGACAAACACACAAAGCTTCAGAACACCTGCCAGGCCCCTGCTGAAGTCAGTGGGTCTAGGCCACTCTGTAGGTGGCCATGTGGAGTATCACGTGGCCCCATGGCCCCCACCAGGGACCAGGAGTGAGCACCTAACCTACGGGCAACCCCTCCTCCGCTACCAGAGATCAACACAGGCAGACAAGCAGCAGAGACAGTGGCCCTTAGCGGGAACAGTGGCGGCAGAGACAGAAGCTGAAAGGTCAGAAGGGGCAGAGCCTGCCTGGGGCCCTCTGGGCTCCGGCAGGTGCGTGGCTGGGCCTGAAAGTCCCGTCTTCTTCATTTCCATGAACATCCTTACAATAAGCAACTTTGCTTTTCTTCCCTTCTTTCTTATCTAACAAGTCAGCAATGATTAGCGAATTTATAAAGTCCTATAACCATTATCACCACCCAGCTCCATAATAAACCTGCTTTTCTCAAAGTGACCTGAATCCAAAACCCCCTCCCTCGCCCTAGTGCTGTGTGGAAAGCAGAGGGGCACCCGCTGGAACTGGGGAAGGCTGCCCAGGGGGCTGGGGACAGTGAAAATTCCCCAGGGGTGTGGGGGAGGGGGACCTCCACATCTCTCTGGCTCTCAGGGGAAGGAAGCTGCCAAGTGCCCACACCTGGACCAGGTGCTCCCTGGAGCAGGCTTGGTGTAGACAGAACATATTGCCAGATGCCAGTAAACTGGGAGCAGCTTCCCTGTTCCCTCCTTACCCTCCAGACCCTCCTGTGGCAGCTTTAGTTCACCCTGGGGTTTGGGGATAGGGATCAGAGACCAGCTCATGTGATCTTCCAAGTCCCCACCACAGGAGACAGCAGAGTCTACGCTGTCCCAGGGCCTGGATGAAACCTGGGGGGAGGTGCAGGCAATAAAGCCAGTCATCACTTGACTGGCTTTACTGCCTGCACCTCCCCCCAGTTTTCATCCAAGGCAAGGCCCTAACACACCATTTCCCAAGGAAGTAGGGGAGATTGTCAGAGGGCTTGCAGCTGTAGCTGAGGCGAGTGGGAGCGAGCTGGCCGCATGACCTCCCTCCACCCTCCGTGGAGACTCTCCAAGTGTCTCCTACACCCTCTGCTCTCCCCTCTCCCCACAACCAGCCTTTCTCATTCTGGAGCAGGAAACCTCCTTTCGCTCTTAGGAGGGTTCTTTGCTGCCTGCAAGAGAAAACAGCTCAAGCTAATTCAGGTAAATAAGGGGCTCAGTTGCAGGGATCCGCAATTGCAAAGGAGTTGCTGAGCAACTCACGCAGCCTCCAAGCAACTCCAGCAGCCCCACCTCCCTTCTCTTCCCTCCCCTGACAGACAAACTGGTAGCACAGTTGGGTGCAAGGAACTCTGGATCACTAGCCGGAACTCTGGATCACCCAGTGACGGGGGACCGGGGCATTTGCCCAGACATTGGCTCCAGAAGATGCCTCCATGTCCCGTCAGAAACTGGATTTGCTCCGCTGTCCCAGACCTGGCTTCTCCAGGCACCCCTAAGCATGTGGTTACTCCCACTTGGCCATTAGGAAGATGCCCACACAAAAGAAATATTTTTTACAATGAAAAGATCCAGCGTGAGTATATAAACTACCAGGGGAATGCGTGGAATAAAGTGCCTCCTGATGGAGTTAATGCATTTGGTTTTAGTACTTTTTTTTTTTTTTTTTTTTTTTTTTGCAGTTTTTGGCTGGGGCTGGGTTTGAACCCACCACCTCCGGTATATGGGGCCGGTACCCTACTCCTTGAGCCACAGGCACCACCCATGCATTTGGTTTTAAAGATATCTTTTAATTCCAGAGAGGGAATAATATCAGCTGTGAAAATGCTGTTCCTTTTGTCTTTCACGGTTCATGGAACATTTTTATCAACTTGTCACCAGCATCTTGAGTGTCTGTCTCTTCATCACCCCTGAGCCACAGTTTGAGTCACCAGCAGGTTCCAGGGCACATCACCTCCCTCTTATTCCAATTACAGAGATTCAGATCTTTGAATCTCTGCATGACGCTATCTCTCGAAAATTTATCCTAAGCTATCAGCATCCCTTCTTATAATGTTGGGAGGGCTTAGAGTTGTTTTTGAACCTTAAGAGAAATGTGACCATCTTCTTATCTGGTGATTGGGGCATACCAGGCACCCCAGTACTTATCATTCACAGGGACTTCTGCACATGGCTGGGCCTCTGTTATCATAAGCAGGTGCTACAGGGTGGGGACCCAGATGTTTGAGCCTCCAGTTGCCTCCTTGGCTTGATATGAGGGTTGGGGCCATGGTGGTGACCACAGCTGTCAATCACTAGCTATTTACCAGTTCTGCTCCATGTCCAGCCTGTGCCAGGCACACAGGGTAAAGAGGAACTGTGAGCCCTTGCTGTGAGAGATGATTAAGAAGGATCATTTCTACTGAGGACACCACGCTGGTGTAATGGAGGACCAAATGAGGCGCAGCAGACAAGAGAATAAATCTGTTCCCAACCAGGTGCCAGCTAGGCAGTGGAGGCTGGCAGGTGGGTTTGTGCCAACCCCTGCTGGGGAGCAAATGGGTCACTTCGTAATGGCTCAGGGTTTCTGAAGAGCCCTGAGAGGATCTTGGAGTGGGAAGGGTGGGCCAGGGCACACAGACCCAGATTCAGGGTGAGTATGGTGATGTGGAAAAGTCTCCTACCGGAGCATCACACATACCACCCACACCTCCACACACCTCAGTTTCCACATCTATACAACAGTTCTCTTAAAGTCAAGGTCTTGTTACATACCTGTTTCAAGCCCCAAACCCTCCAGTTTTATGGGGTTGACCCCTTTTTATTTATTTATTTATTATTAAATCATGGTTGTGTACGTAAATGCAATCATGGGGTACAATGTGCTGGGTTTATATACAATTTGAAATATTTTCATCGAACTGGTTGACGTAGCTTTCATGGTATTTTCTTAGTTATGTTCAGACATTTACATTCTACATTTAGTAAGTTTCACCTGTGCCCTTCTAAGATGCACCTTAAGTGTGGACCCATCAATTACTCTCCCTCCGCCCATCCTCCCCCCTCCCCTCCCGTGCCCCTTTCCCCAATTCTTGTGCTGTAATTGGGTTATAGCTTTCATATGAGAGCAATAAATTAGCTTCATAGTAGGACTGACTACATTGGATACTTTTTCTTCCATTCTTGGGATACTTTGCTAAGATACTTTCCAGCTCCATCCAAGAAAGAGGTAAAGTCTCCATCTTTCTTTAAGGCTGCATAATATTCCATGGTGTACATATACCACAATTTGTTAATCTATTTGTGGGTCTATGGGCACTTGGGCTTTTTCCATGACTTGGCAATTATGAATTGGTTGCCCCCTTTTAAAATCTCCAAACAGAAGGGCTTGTGATTTCACCCCACATTCAACAGCAACCCTAGTATCGTCCCACAATAGTCCTGAGGACTCCCAGGAGAAACCCTTAAATTCTCCAGCTTAGCCCTGGGTCATACAGGAGCCACCCTCTGTCTGTATCTGACCACAAGGAACACTTCCCAAATCCTTTCTCCCACAAAGGACCACTGACATGAGCTAGAACTTTGGGGAGGCTTTCCCGAAGGTTAAGGGTAATGGAGACAGATCTGAATGCCAGCCCCTAAACGTGTCCCTGCCCCATTCTCTGACGGGGACTGTCCCCTCGCCTGTGCACCCTGTCACCTAGTTTTGTTGATTGGAAATGCAGAGCAGCTTTGGGCAGTCGACAGCACCTCACCTGTTCTGCGCCTCACCTGTGGAGGCTGTTGCTACTGCAGAGCCGTTAAGGATGCAGGAACTCTAATCATGTTTCTCTCTTGGTTCTTTCTTTGACTTACAGCTTTGCCCCCAGATTGCATGTACATAGCCCTAAGGAAGAAGGACAACCATGGCCAAGAAGTTATACCAGAAGCTGCCGACTCCTCAGAGCGGATGATGTGAAGCAGGAAGGGACAAAGGCTGGGGGTGGGGGGTGGTTATCAGTTAGTGGAAACGGGAACTGCAGGGGGAAACTCTGAACACACAATCAGCCCAAAGGTGAGATCTCTTGGGAGTGACTGGGTCTTAGAGATGTTTTATGGGGTGACAAGTAACCCAAGAAGTATAAGGTTAGGTAAGGTCATCCTCCAAGAGTGGGGTGTATTATACCAACACATGCTAGGAGACAGTAATAATAATAAAATTTCATATATAATGGTGATGATGGAACTGATATGACCTGCTTCACCAACTTAGATTCAAAAATTGTCTCATGATTTCCTCGATTCATTGCTTTAGCCCCTATGTATCTTTTGGGCAGGAAGTTTGCCCTCAAATTATCCAAACCCCCCAGGGTCCTCCTTCGTCTAAAGGAAAGGTCAGGCTCAGCTTGCAGGCTCAGCGGCTAGAGTGCTGGCCACATACACCAGGACTGGTGGGTTCAAACCTGGCCCAGGCCTGCCAAACAACAATAACAACTACAACAAAAAAATAGCTGGGGGTTGTGGCAGGCACCTGTAGTCCCAGCTACTTGGGAGGCTGAGGCAAGAGAATCAATCACTTGAGCCCAAGAGTTAGAGGTTGCTGTGAGCTATGACACCACACCACTCTGCCGAAGGCAACATAGTGAGACTCTGTCTCAAAAAAATAAATAAATAATAAAGGGGAGGGACACTTGGGGACTTCCCCCAGAATGTCAGTTTCACATGTCAGCTTTGCTTCCTTACACCAGAAGGGGAGCCAGTGTTCCATCAGCTCCCTGCTACTGTTGCTTCATGTCATCACCAGGTGTCACTGTTGAAGCTTGGTCTCCCACAGAAGGATGCTGCTACCCCTGAGGCTGGGATGCCCTCCGTGGACCAAGTTCAAGTTTGCAGCTCTTTTTAGTCCTTGTTCCCACACTTGGCCATCATTTTCCAAAGCACTGCCCCTGAGCCAGATTGACTGCAAAGGAGTGCCCAGCACCAGCCACGTTCTGCTCCATGCTGACTCCAGCCCTCCACCTCTGAATTGAGAACAGCGTTATCAACAGAGGTGCCCCTTCACTCAAGGTGATTTATTTTGGAGGCTTCATTGCTCATCCCTGCCACTGTTTCTTGGATCACCCTAGCACACCTGCAAAGCACACCTGAATCTGCATCTCAGAGCCTGAGGGTTGGGATGTGGGTGTCTTCTCTTTCAGAGAGCCCCAGGGTGCCTCGCCCTGTGGTGCAGCAGACAAGAAGGGCTAGCCAGCTTCTGCTAAGCCCCACGAGCAAAAGTCCCAGCCCAGCCTGAACCCCAAGAGGAAGAGGGTGGGAGGCTGGTGGCCCACATGTGCATAACCAAGATGGCACGCAAACAATCTTTTCCTAGAGGAAGAACATCTGGTCGAGGATATCCTTGTCTCTGTCCAAACAGGGGGTTCTCAACCTGGAGATGAGGAGTGGAATTCAAGGGCTGTGAACTGGTTGGCAGAAAACATGCGTCCTATTTTCATTAATCCCCAACTGCAAGTTGCATTTCCTTTCATTGTGGGCACCATGCCACAGTAGTATAGATGGTTCGTGGATGGATCCTGTCACCAATAGATAATCACAGACACTCTTGTATCACACTACAGACATTTCAAAACAACATTTCAGCTCATCACTAACTCAAAATTAAACCTGTCATAGACCTTATCATTCAATGCCTAAATAAAAAAACCACACATATTGCTATATTGATGACTGTATGTCAATATACTTGCTTTCCTTTCTCATTGTATGAATTTTACTTTATGCATGTGAAACTGACATTCTGGGGGAAGTCCCCAAGTGTCCCCAGACCACAGGAGGAATCCAGGGCACAAAACTGACCAAGACTCCATGGCCTCCACAGAAAGCAACTGGCCTCTTTTTTGTTTTTGTTTCTGTTTTAAAGTAACTCACTGCATTTCTAACAGCAAATATATTTAACAGCCCTCACCATGTGCCATGCATTTTCTATGTTATTACATTGACTGCTGAGGCCCTGTCCATGGCATGGGGTCATGTGTCTACAGTCACACAGTGGTCTGGGCTGGAGCTATGATTCAGCCTTGACCTTTTGATCCAGATTTCGCCATTCTCAGGCAGGTGCCTCCACAGCCCTGGGGAGCCTGTGCTCACCCTCTCAGGGCCACAGCCAGTGGTCTTAGAGACTCCAGCATTCAGCCCACGGGGGGATACCTCGGCCTGGGCAACATCGTACCCTCTGCTGATTTAATTTCACAATCACTAAGTAAGCTTCAGTCCTCCAGGGTCACACAGGACCCCCTTCAATGTCTGAATGGACCTGACCAGAACTCCAATGTCACAGCCTCAAGGAGAAAAGAGACTTCACCATGACAATCAGGTGTTCTGGACCCAATATTCTTGGGTGTCTCTCCCTACCTGGTGCTGCCTCACCAGGCCTCCTTTCTCTCATTCTTCTGGTTCCTTCCACCTCCCTGACACTCTGTGGTCTCCCTGCCTCCTCCCTCCTTCTCTGGAGTAATCTCTCTTTGTCCCCCACCTGTCCTCTCAGAGCCTCTCACTTTCTTTTTTGTTTTTTTTTTTGAGGCAGAGTCTCACTTTATCACCCTGGGTAGAGTGCCACGGCATCATAGCTCACAGCAACCTCAAACTCTTGGGCTCAAGTGATTTTCTTGCCTTAGCGTCCCAAGGAGCTGGCCCTATAGGCGCCCACCACAACACACGCTAGTTTTTAGAGAAGAGGTCTCGCTCTTGCTCAGGCTGGTCTCGAACTCCTCAGCTCAGGCAATCCACCTGCCTCGGCCTCCCAAAGTGCTGGGATTATAGGGGTGAGCCATCACACCCGGCCTGCTCCTCACACTTTCACCAAAGACTTTCCCAAATACTTTCCTTTCCTAAGAGGAGTTTTGGCAAACATTCTCAGTGTCACTAACAACTAATTACCCAACTGAGTCCCACTGCCCAAACCGAGAGAGGAGGGAAGCCTGGGGCAGGTGGTGTGTGCATTTGGACACCACAATGGATTCGCTTGCTTCTGTCATCGTTACCTGTGACTTTCTCGGCCAGTCCTCTGTGCACCCAGCTGCAGGAGCTACTGGGCATCAGTTGAGGCCCTGAGCAAGCCCCCCAGCCCCATAGGCTGTGTACCCTCTTCTTCCTAGCAGGTCCCCTGCACGAGCTCAGGGGATCTCTGTAACTCGTAAAGGCAGAGGGAGCTGCTGGAAACCAGAGAACATGAAGCCCAGGGATTTGGACAGGCTGCGTTGCTGGGCCTGCCCTGAACAAGCTCGTGACCTGGAAAGCCTCAAGGAGACATCAAGGCAAGACCCTGGGTCTGACTATATAAAGACCCCACATCTGGGCACCAAAGCGTCCAGCTGCCTCTGCTCCTAAGACCTTCTCCATCTGCTGCCCACTTGCATTCCTTCAATAGACCACATAGCCTCAGATAGACTGCCCTACTTCCTGAGGACAATCACACCTGCACCCCCAATGACTCCTCTCAGGGCTAAGCTGGCCCCCACATAGAACCAGCCTAGTGGCTCAAGGCCCCATCTTTTGCCTGCCCACCTCTGGGGGTACCCTAGGAGGCACAACCAGGCTCCCTTTCACTGAAACTGGCTAGCCAAGGGCAACATCCAGGCCTGGTTCTCCCGCAGGCTAGTATCACGACCATCTCATTCCCGCTCGGTTTGACCTTGAACAACTATCACAGTTGTTCAAGTTCCTTCCACCAGGCTGCAGCCTAGCTCAGCTTCTCCCTCTGCCCCACCACCTTCACCCCTCCCTCCAAATCCAGTCCCAAGGGCCCATGCCACTCCATCTCACAGGAGGCCATTCAGGAACCTGTCCCCCACACACAGTGGTTCCAGAGGCTCCAGCTGAAGGGTTGAAGCCAGGCTTCAGACCTTCTCCAGAGGAGGCAGCACATGGGCAGGGGATGAGTGGCAGGAGGGGCTATGGGCACTTCACACAACCCCATGCAGTCCCAGCCATTCATACCATGGCCTCAGGACGCCACAGGCCACTCTGGCTAAAGGACATGGGGCTCAAGACCCAGAGCATAGCTGCTTCTGACCAGACAATCAGTCAACCTGCCATATGAACTGCTGTTAAAGGACTTTTTTTTAGGGTACAAGTCAAATCTATCAAGTGTAGAACATAAATATCTTAACACAATAATCAAGTAAATGAGGCAAAAGCTGTGTTGATTGGTTTGATGTAAGCACATCAGATTGTATTAAAAAATCAACACATTGTACCCCACATATGCATAAACGTCTTCATGATTTATGTGTATACGACTTAAAAAAAAATACCTCATGGATAAAATTTAAAGGTGTAGTTCTTTTTTTTTTTTAAGTTTAGAAAATACTAACCTGGAGAAGGCAGCCTGGAACTGTCACCCCAAGCAAGGCCTGCAGTCTCACCCCAGTCTCTCTTCCTTAGTTTTTTTGTTTTTGTTTTTTTTTAGAGACAGAGTTTCACTTTATCGCCCTTGGTAGAGTGCCGTGGCGTCACCCAGCTCACAGCAACCTCCAACTCCTGGGCTTAGGTGATTCTCTGGCCTCAGCCTCCCGAGTAGCTGGGACTACAGGCGCCCGCCACAACACCCAGCTATTTTTCTGTTTTTGCAGTTCGGCCGAGGCTGGGTTTGAACCCACCACCTTTGGCATATGGGGCTGGCGCCCTACTCGCTGAGCCACAGGTGCCGCCCTGCTTCCTTAGTTATTTGCTGGTCTCTTGGAGAGGCTGCGAGCCATCTGGTCCACCCCTCTCATTGCGAACAGGAGTGGACACAGTGGTTGCCTGGGAAATACGATGCCTGTTGGCTTGAATTGAAGGAGCGGGAACTGTCCCCCCTCAGCCGAGGCCGGCACTGAGAAAGTGGCAGATGGCAGTGGTCACTGCTCACCAGGACCACGAGTAAGAGGATAATAGGAGGCTGGCTAGTTTAGCATCTCCCTCCATCCTCCTACCTGAAAAGGAAGGCAAGGTTGTGAGTCCGAAGGACAAATGGAAAAAGGGCTACAGGATGGGCAATGGGTGGAGCTGGGGTTGGAGAGGAGGCGGCCAGACCCTGGGGGTCGGGGGTGAGACTGCAGACACCCACACCCGGGAAGGAGCGGGCCAGTGTAGCTGTCACACAGGGCTCACACAAGCACTCCGCAGAAAGGACTCGGGCTTGGTGGAGTCAGGGCACTTACCATGGAGGTCTTGGGGACCACAGGATTGAGCTTCACACCCAGAATGAATCAGACACTACTGTTCAAGGGTGTGGCCGATGTGCACCATAGCTGTGAGTGGTGCCACTGAAACTCAGGGATACCCTTGCCTGGACTTGGCCAGGAGCCTGGGTGGAGGAAAGAGTCCCTGATGACAGAGCTGGAGCTTCCTACAGTAAAGTTTGATGAGCTCCAAGCAAGTCAGGCTCACCCAGTCTGAAAGGCACCCTCTGTGAGACTCAGCTGTCTAGGTTTAGCCAGGTCTGATCAATTTCCACGCATCTTTCCTAAGTTCTGTGTGGCCTCAGCAGCCAATCTGCTCGGAGACCCAGTGTGAAGGAGAAAGACGCACATGTGTTCGTGAGCAGATGCGTGGCCCAAAGCCACCGCAGAGAAGAAGCAAGGCGGCATTATGTCTATCCATTTGTGCTTAGTCACGTCTAGCACAGGCAGCCTTTGAGTGACGGTCCGGCACCCTGTGAGACCAGTCTCACGTCTCCCTAGCAGGGAGTTTCCTGGCTACTCAGGTAGGAAGAGAGGGAGAAGAGAAAGGGGAGACACCTCTGAGGTCTCACCAGTGAATTCAGGGCATTGGGTTTTGAAGTGACAGTGCTTCTGGTCAAAGCACTGAGGGCCAATGCTTCTGTCTTTGTCACAATTCATATCAAGGTGCCTCCTGGAGCAGCTTTGCAAGGAGGGTGCATCTTATAGGCTCCTGACTGGGGAAGGGACGCTGGGGGCTTGAATGGGAGATGGGGCCGAGGGACTCCTATTTTCCACTTCAAGCTCCTGGAGTCCATCTTCACCTGCCATCCGCACTCCCTGCATGGCTATCCACAGCTCTGTGTCCTGGGCTCACCAGGGAATCCGGCCCTGCATGGTGGAAAGTGGGAGGGGCCTTTGAGGGTAGTTTCAGGGGTGCTTTTCCCAAAAGGCACCTCTTTGTGGGCCTTTGAGTGGCCCATCCTCCTCAGCAGTGAGGCTCTCATGACAGCCCCAGCCAGACTTTCTGTGGCCCTGGAAGGCTCCCATCCACCGTGTCACCCCTCCTCTAGGCTCGGTGGAGGCTGGTCTGCCTGTGTGGGTGGGCACCCCTACGGCTCCCCTGTGGGGTGTCTCTATCCTGACCTTGAGACTGTTCTGCACCCCAGCATCTCCTCAGACCCACATAGGTAGCTCTGCCGGATTTCTTCCTCACTGCTCTATTACCCCAATCCCCTTTAACCTCCGTGGGTCCCTGCTCGCCCGCGGGGCCTTAGTCATTTCTAGCAGCCTTGCAATCACTGTTCATTTGTGGTAACTTGCTGCAGGGTGTCAGCTTACTATCCGAATGTCCTTTGTATCCCACCGCAGCTATACAGACTTACTGTAATGACTTTGGGCTGCACAGGGTCCCCAGAAAGGGGTCTCAGAAGAGTACAGCTGACAAATGCTGCTTGTGGACTGGCAATCTCCACGTCAGATCCTCTCCAGGGACAGTGAGGAATTGGGTATTGCCCTGAGGGGACGTGCCCTGCATGAGAGACAGCTCCTGGGTTAGTTGGAGATGGAGCAAGGATGTCCCCAGTCAACTGCAACATCCAGGCTAGTCAGAATTGTGGGGAACTTGGGAGAAAGGGGGCCTTAGGCCAGAGCTTAGCAGTTTCCACCTCCCAGGTTAGCAAAATTCACTTGTGAGGAGCCAGAGAACCTAGGAGAATCCCCCCTGGAAGAGTCAGATTCCTTCCCTAGGTGGCCAGAGAAGGGAGGTGTCACCTGTGAAGGTCTTCTGGAGACCAGCTGGCCCCCAGTGTGCTGGGCCCCCAGTGTGTGCACAGGAGCCAGGGCCTCCGGAAGCAGCTCCGGTGTCTGGTGGTCGTGGACAAGATGGCAGGAGCAGAATGGGATGGACCCTGGTGGGCATGCAGGGTCTGAGGCCCTGTTGCCATCAAAGAGGACCAAGCACCCAGGTGGGCATTCAGGGGAGCAGCGATGAGGCTGTGGTCTGGTTCCTGACCACTGGGACAGGACAGGCTGTGTACTGAGGCAGGCCTAAGGGCCAGCTCCCAGCAGTCTTGCACTTGGTGTCCCACGGTCTACTGAAGAAGACAAGACAGAGCTCACTGGGGACCAGCTCTTACCGGGGCCAGGAAGTGTAGCCTAAGACAAGGTCATGCAGCATCATATGAATCTATTTATTTGGCAAATCATTTTAATCATCATCAAGTCTTTCCAATTAATTGTGCTGGTCTCACAAATATACATGTAACAAGTCCATCTAAGTTATTCCAGACTCAGAGTGCAAATCAGGTCACGTTATGGACAAACAATAGCTTCAAATTCCACTGGCCTTAGTAGCAGGAATTTCAGCCTTTTTTACTACTAGGTTCAGGGTTCCCTGACCCTTTGGCTGTCACTTGCTTCAGAAGTAGCACCTACCCTTACCCTGACACTCGCCCTCTGCCTCTCCCATGTGGCAAGGCTGGCTGCTGACCGTGGCCTGCTTAGTCTCTAGACCCTCCTACAAAGCCACCAAATGGCCTGCAGTGCGGCCCTGTGCCCACTCCTAAAGACACTCAGGCCAGGCTGGGTCCCCATGGGGAGAGAGAAGAGGGCCCTCTCCCAACAGAGTGTTTTGGGATGGGTAAGGGGGTCCCCAAAGCCCACACATCCATGATTATCACTTCAGGGACTTACCCCAATAGTTACACAGCTCCTGGGTCCCTCCCCACTCTTTATGTGATTCTCTCCCAGGGCTCTAGAACCCTCTCTGTCACCTGCTGCACACAAGATAAGACTTTCTGTTTGAACACCCCTGGGGACATTCTCTTAGAAAGTCCATCTGTGCCAAAGCTCTTTAATAGACACATGGACATGTAGGTGCGCCCCTCAACTCTGCCAGCAGCAGCAACTAGTGCAAAGAGAAAAGTGGGAGGAGGGGTACTCTCCCCATAGCCTCTGTCCCAAGGACCTGCTGTGTTCACAGGCTGGCTCCGAGTAGCAGGGATGGCGTCTGTGCAGAATGGCATGCAACAATGCAGCCTGTAGCCAGGGAGAGGAGTGTCCAGGGAGGGCCTGGGGCAGCTGAGCACAACCTAGCCTCATCTCTGGGTCAGCAGAGCCTCTGATTCCGCGGCTGCTGGTTCCTGGGGGACAGGCCTGGGGGTTGGGGGCTGGGCCTGCTGGTCCTGGTCCGCTGGTCCTGGCCAAGTCACACCCTTTTCCATCCTTCACTGACATCTCACCCTTCCCTCCAGTCACCTAGGAGGAAGCTCAGAGTGCCACCTGGAGCAGACAGGGGCTCCTGCCTTTCAGGAGGTGTCAGGCTATTTGGGGAGCCACCAGGCGGGCAGCTGCTCTGTGTGCCAGCTCCTGCCCTCCTGCCCCAGCCCACAAGGGTGTCCAGCCATGGGCAATCACTCAACCGGCCCTGCTCCCTCCTCTCCCTCCCTCTGCTCCTCCTTCCGAGGCAGGTCTGGGTTTCTGGGTTTTATCTGAACCCCCTTTTTCTCCCCCCACCAAGCCTTGCACCCTCATTAAGCAGCCTTTATCTTCCAGGTAGACATGGTTGCTTTTCTTGCTGCAGACCTGCGCCTCGCTCACAGTAAGTCTCACTTACTACTCATCCCACTCACGCTGTCATCATGCAAAACCACCCCGCAATTTATCCTTCTACTCATTTCACTCTCTGGAGCAGCTGAGTCATAGGAAGGCTTCAGCTGTCACCGCATGCTCCTTCTCTAGACCATTAGAGAAGCCCATCCCAGCAGTGGCTCCCTTGTTTACCAAAGAGCTGCCAAGAGCCCCCTGCTGTCCTTCCCAAGCCCAGGCCTCTGTGCCTGGCTGCATCATTCTCTCCCTCTCAGCGACAAGGAAGACACAGCTCCATGGGCGGTGACACCAGTGCCAGCGGCGCAGCCAGGACTCAGGTGAGCAAGACAAACTAAGTCTAATAAACATCTGCCTGGTCTGTTGGAGATAGAAAGCCAGTCTCATCTAGGACTCTCCCCTTTCCCAGGGTGGCCCCCTGCCTCTCCTGGCCCTTGGCCAGCACTAACACTCCTCCTGGTGGACACCCCAGTGGCAACCCTTGGCCCAGTCCACTTCCAGCCCTTGGACCATCTTCCCCTTCCCTATGTGTATCCTGTCCCCTCGTGGCTCTAGGTGTCACCAATGCCCCATCAGTTCTCTGAAGCCTTCTCATGAACGCAGGAAGCTTTGGCTGGCCTTCTGTGCCTCTCTGAGGCCCGTAGGAAATGGGGCTATCCATGTGCACTTGCCCCCCCCCCAGCCCCTCCACTTCCTGTCATCTTGGTGAGGTCGTTGGCCAACAGAGCCCTAGAAGGGATCAGAAAAAGCAAGTCTGCTCTTTCCCAAGATCTCCAGACTAAATTGGGTTTGATCCATTCTACCATTCCATCTCTGCCCAAGACACCCTCCACAACCGCCTCTCTTGATTCCCTTCTCCCACTCATCTCTGTTTTTCTTTATTTCCAGAATCTTCTAGTCTAATAGAAGGACAGGTATTGTTGGGAAGCAGCCTTGTTCAGATGGTCTCATTCTTGTTCTCAACTCTTTTGCCTGATAATTTTTAGCCTTAGCAATCAAGAATTCACCTGGTTCTGGGGTTCTTCAGAGGTCCCTGAACAGCTTGATGTATGTCAAGCTATCTGGGCCTTGAGGAAAGGTCTTTTGGGGTATAATGGACAAAGCTGGCACCCAGTGAGCATCAAAGGAGAAGCCTACCAGCGAATGCAGCACAGATCGTCCTACATCAAACCCCCCCCCACTACTAGAATTGGGCTGGAATTTCCCCGCTCTGAGCAGGGTATCTTTCCCTTATCCGCGGGTGAGGGTGGTATCCTGGAGGACCAGCTGGACCCTGGAAGGCCGGTGGGCCATGACGTCCATGCGGAATTCTTTGATGACAAAGTAGTAGCAGAAGACATCCAAGCAGCAGTTGATGTTGGAGAAGCACATGGACAACTGCAAGAACAAGCTGATGCTCTGCCTGGCCCTGCACTCCATGATCACGCCGTTCCTCACCAGGAACTGCAGGAGTAAGCCCAGGTGGACGGGGAGAAAGGAGACCACAAAGACGGCCAGGCTGGCCGCGATCGTCCAGATGCAGGCTCTCTGCTGCACCCAGTCCTGGGTGTGGTCCCGACGGCCCAGCAAAACGTGAATGCTCCTGCAGGAGCAGAAGGCCATGATGCCCATGGGCAGGAGGAAGCCAAACACCTCGACAGGCAGGAAGACCTTGGCACTCCAGGTGCCATCAGACATGTTGTGGAAGCACGTGTACTTCTCCACTTGCCCGTGGAAGCTGTAGATAGGGATGCTCCCGGCCCACACCAGGATCCAGATGGTGCAGCAGATCCCGAAGATCTTCCTGGGGGACCGGAGGTGGCTGACCAGGAGCGGGTACTGGATGGCCAGGAACCTGTCAAGGCTGATGAAGCAGATGGTGAAGACGCTGCCGTACATGCTGACAAAGTACAGGCTCTCCACCAGGGTGCAAAGGGAAGGGAAGGGTGGCCGCACCTGGGACAGGACCACCTTGAATGGGAGGGAGAGCACCAACAGCAGGTCAAAGACCGCCAGGTTGATCATGTAGATGGAGGTGGCGGCGTAATCGGGCCACCGCTTCTTCAGGATGGTGCCAAAGCCGCGGATGGCCAGCAGGTTGAGGAGCAGGCCCAGGACGAAGGTGGGGATGTGGACGACCAGCTGCAGGGTCCTCATCACCTCATCCACGTCGCTGAAAGAGCAGTTGCTGCTGGTGTCTGGCTGACTCATGTTCCTTCCTACAACACCAGCAACAGATCAGAGAAGGCTCCTCTTACTCACTGGGAGTGATGGGTTCAGATGACCTGCCGCCCGTGTAACCACTGCCACGCTTGGTATACACTACGTATCATTCCAGACTCATTTTCTCACTCTCTTTCTATACACACGGTTTTCTTTTACGAAAGTGAACCCACACTGTGCACGGACATCTGCCCCTCTTTTTCAATCAGAATTTCTTCTGTTGAAAGAAGTAACAGCATGAACCCTGACCCAAACGAGTTCAAGCAGAGAGAGAACTTTACACATTGGAAAACATGGAAATGAGGGTAGGGCTAAGTTGAGGAGCAGCTTAATCAGGGTTTCAAAAGCTATTTCAAAGACTCAGCTTCTCTTTATACCTATCTGCCACTGCCCTTCCCCAGGCAGGTTTTTTTTTTTTTTTCTGAGACAGAGCCTCAAGATGTCACCCTGGATAGAGTGCCATGGCATCACAGCTCACAGTAACCTCCAATTCCTGGGCTCAAGAGAGTCTCTTGCCTCCGCCTCCCATGTAGCTGGGACCATAGGCGCCCGCCACAACGCCCGGCCATTTTTTGGTTGCAGCCATCATTGTTGTTTGGCGGGCCTGGGCTGGATTCGAACCCGCCAGCTTAGGTGTACGTGGCTGGCGCCTTAGCCTGTTGATCCACAGGCACCGAGCTCCCCCGCAGGTAGTTTTTTAAGGTTGAACAGAGTTGATTTTAGCTATGGGTGGTCACCACATTCCCCAGGGCACAGTGTTGGCTCATTCATTGGTTCAAGGATGGACATTTGACTCACCCAGAAACAATAAAAAGCAATAAAACCCGTGTCTGGGTTTCCAGGCAGGGGCTGGAGCTCTATCTGTGGGAATTGAAATTAGGAAGACATAGGAGCTGCTGCAGCCTCTTACAACCCCCAAAAGGAAACCAGACAGAAAATGGAGAGATGCAGAGAAAAGAGCATTCCCAGAGGGAATAAAGTGGGGGCCCGAGGGTTCCACAGGGCAGATAGAAAATTAGAACTGGCCTCAGAGACAGGAGGTGTGGTTGTTCAGGGATGGGGGTCTGAGGCAGACCCTGGCCAATTGCAGGGGTGAGGGAAGGGTGCTGCACTTGGCATTGGGGGGTTTCTGTACCAAGGTAGGTGGCCCTGGTGTAGGTCAAAAACCAGGAGGTCAACCCGGGTCTCCAGATACAGTGCTGGTGGAAAGAGAATTCAAATATAAACAGCTTCTCCCCTCTGCCCACTCACCCGCCTCTGCCCACTTACCTCTTCCCTCCTTTCTCACCCACTTCCCCTGAGGTGGAGTCACTGGTGTCCTAGACAGTGGCTGGTCCTAGACACTGAATGGGACCAGGGCCCACTGCAGGAAAAGGTCAACCATCCGTGCCTGGCCTCCTCCCTGACCGCCCCACAGCAGGCAGCCAGCAGCAGGTCCTGCCATTTACCCTGCTTCCCTCTCAGGAGGAGTCTTGCACCAGAGAATCCTGCACTGGGAACCGAGGCAGCTACTGGTTCTCACTTCTTTTTTTTTTTTTTTAACCTTATGTTATTACACAATTTTTCTTAATTGAAAAAGTATTCTATGCACTCAATAAGATTTTCAAATAGCACAAAAGAATCTACAGAGGGAAGTCAGCCTCCTCTGTACCCCAGGGCCTCAGTGGTTCTTTCCAGAGGCAACCATGATTAAAAATCTCTTGCACACTTTTTCCAGAAATTTTCCAAGCATATGCATACATGTGTACATATGTATGACTTCTTTAAAATTTGAAAAATATGATACCTGCAGCTCTCTCCCTTGCTTTTTCACTTAACGATGTTCCTTGGAAATTGTTCCAGATCAGCATACGTGAGTGAGTGACTGTTTCTTCCTCACAGCTTCATTGCATTGCATTATGGCCATAAAGTTTGTGTGCAATTTTAAGTTGTGCACTATTTTTAATTGCACTCGAACTTTATGGTCACTATGTTCTATAACCCATTTAGTGGCCTCTTGGTAAACAGGTAGATTTCCTGGTGTTTTAATGAGAGACAGAAAATTCCACGATAGACATTCCTGTCACCTTTCTTTGCTACACAGCTAGTGCTAACAGAATTCTTATTCTGCTATTGCTTCTTATCACTACAGCTTGTGTGGGAGCCTGTGGGGCAAAAGGATTTGGGTATTTTTAAGATGCTATATGGAATACCAGCCTCAAACCCTCTCTACCCCACAATGATAAAAAAAGTATATATGTACACATACAGATATATTCACACATTTCAGTGGATAATTATAGATATACATTGAGCACTATTTCCTATCTTTTCAAAGATTCTATGCATTCCTTTGTGTTAACTATTCTTTTTTTTTTTATTAAATCATAGCTGTGTCCATTAATGCAATCATGGGTACAATGTGCTGGTTTTATATGCCATTTGAAATATTTTCATCAAACTGGTTAACATAGCCTTCACCACATGTGTTAACTATTCTTTTTTCTTTTTCTTTTTTGAGACAGAGCCTCAAGCTGTCACCCCCTGGATAGAGTGCTGTGGCATCACAGCCCACAGCAACCTCCAAATCCTGGGCTCAAGCGAGTCTCCTGCCTCTGCCTCCCAAGTAGCTGGGACTACAGGCGCCCGCCGCAACGCCCAGCCATTTTTGGGTTGCAGCCGTCATTGTTGTTTGGCGGGCCCAGGCTGGATTTGAACCTGCCAGCTCAGGTGTACGTGGCTGGCGCTTTAGCCGCTTGAGCCACAGACGCCAAGCCGTGTTAACTATTCTTATGCATTATGTCACAAGAGGTCTAGGGCAATATACTTCCTCTTCCTGAACTCAGGCCTCAGGTGTACCTGCTCCTAATAAATGCTCAGAATAAATGCAAGCTGGTAGGTTGCCTTGTTCTCACTGAATTGGTTAAAATGGCCACAAGCCTATCTAAAAAAATGGCTAGAACAACTTGAAACCGACAAGATAAATTTCAAAAATGATGAGAAAAGCAGGCCAAAGCTGGAGTCTAGTCTACATGGAAAATATTGCAACATCAGAGAGGAGGACAAAACTGGCTTGGAGATGTCTTTGAAACCAGAAACAGCAAAAGAATAAGAATTACAAAATAAGAGCAAATAGAAGTTGATGTTGAGAGAGATCCAATGAGACTGCCAAAAAGAAACTTAGAGAACTGTTTGGGGCTGGGTCACACTCAGACAGAATCTATAGTGAATCCATCGTGTTGCTGGTGGTTCAAAGACTAGCACTAAAGTGACCAAGAAAAATAGTCAATGATACTCAATGACTAACCCAAACCCAAAATATGGCCGAACTGGGGATACTGAGAAATGTATGAGTTGCCTGTTCCAGGTACATGTATGGAAAATAGACACAATCTGGCTAAGAGTATTTTCCAGTTGAACTATCCCCAAAGTCACATTTGAATAATTGACAAACTGCAAATGGAAATCTCTCACATGATAATCTTTAAAGCTAGAGAAAGCCCTCCATGGAAGAGAAAAAAGAAACTAGATTGAAAAAACACTTCCAGTTAAGGGCAGAATGAGCAGAGAATCTGAAAAATTAAGCTTCTGAATTCCCTCTGAAAGTCCAAAGAAATCATCTTTTGAAAATTCTTAAAAAAAAAAAAATCAGGAACTTCACTAGAAAAAGATTAAAAGGTATAAATGCATTCCAGACTGCAGCAAGAGATAAAACAGTCATCCTTCTCAAAGAAGGATTGCTAATAAAAGCCTGTGCATTTGGGAGCGGGGGCTGGCAAGCTGCCCACATGTGGCCTGGGGTGTGGGGCCATTGGCAGCTCCAGTTCTGGCTAATCCAGGTGTGGTGGTTGGGTGAGAGGCTGAGTCCCACCAAGTTCCTGCAGAAGCAAATACTAAGACAGCGTGAGACATCTAAGAGATTGATTAAGGGAAGCTCCAGGGAAGGATGAAGGGCAGGGGGAACAGGAGACAGGAAGCGCCTCAGGCCACCGTGGGTCTGACCCTGAGAAAGGAGAGACGGAAGGTCGGGGTAGGGAGAGCTTCAGAGGACAGTGCAGACCTGAGAACATGCTGGCCAGGCCACTGGGCATCCCCGAGCAAAGGGTGTCTGTCGGAGAATCCCACATCGGTAGGAATTGCGCAGACTAGGACCTGTGCTATTGGTCACAGGCTGAAGGAGACTGTGAAAGTGACTGTTTGGGATGTGTGAGCTCTGGGAAAAAAACTGCCTCTAAGTTTCAGACTGCCAAGAAATAATGACAGAAAGAACACAGGATAGAGACATCAAGGTGGAAAAGCTTGGAGCCAAGCACTGAGAGCAGGCTGTGGAAAGAGACTAAGGTTATGAGGAATATAGGAATGGATTTCAAATCAAAAGGAAAAAAAGTAGTTAACAAGGTGCCCCTCGCTCTTGAAAAGAGCCAAGATGTAATACTGAAGATAAGTTAGAGAAGCAGGAGGAATAGTCCTGGGTCCCAGGCACAAATGAGAGAATGTAAAAGTACCTGGGGGCACAGTCAGTCATTACTATTCCATTAAGAGAAATTGAAAGCCATTGTTTTCTCAATTTGATAATTACAGAAATAAAAGTATAAGGGATTTTGAAAACTTAAAGTAACTTTAAAAGTAACCACTGACTACTAAAAACAGGGGCTGGGCATGGTGGCTCTCATCTCTAAACCCAGCACTTTTGGAGGCTGATCAAGAATGGCAAGAACTTTTTGGACTGGTTGTTTTAAAAAAATTCACAGGATGCAGCCAAAATTATTTTCAGAGATACATAACTGCTTTATTTTATTTTTTAAAGAAAATTAAGTAGATGAATTAAGCATTCAACTTAATCACTTAGGGAAAAAATGAATAAAAAAAGTCTTAGGGCAATCTGGAAAAAAATTTATAAAGATAAAAGAAGAAATAAATGAGACAGAAAAGAGGAAATATCAGAATCAATACATTTAATTGGTGAGAACTTGAGGATGGAAACAGTAAACGAAATGCATCAATATCTCTAACAACTGTGATCAAGAAAAAAAACTGAAATGCTCACAACTAGAAAGAAGAAAGGTGTTAAGCTTAGTTGGAGAGGACAGCAAAAATTCCAACTTCCTTATCACTTGTACGCTGAACTGTTTAAAAGCTTAATTGTTGTTTGGGAAACAAAACATATTTTAGCACAATTGATAACAAGAGTTGACACAAGAAGTAAACTGATTACACCATAACGATAAAAGAAACTGAGAACGTTATTGAAGAATTACTCTTGAAACAAGCTCTGGCTTACTTTAAAGCTCTAGCTTACTTTAAACTTTCAAGAAACAGATAACTGTATATTCTATAAATATGTTAGAACACAAGATAATATTAATGAATTTCTACTATTAAAGTAACTTACCCAAATATCAAAATGTGACATGTGTAGCACAAAAGAGAAAAACTATTGAGCACATATTCTTAGAATACATGTACAAGCATCCTAATTCAAAATATCAGGAAGAATTCAGTCTGCTCAAAATACAAATCATCATGACCAAATCAGATTTATTAATACTATAGAAAGGTAAGATAGTTTCATTGTTAGGAAGTTTATTAATATTGTATATCACATCATTAAAATAAAAGTGAAAAGTCATCTGCGTGTATCAATAGAAGGAATAGAAGGCTCTTCTTACACATGATAAAGAGGAAGTTGCTCACACCACTGACAACTATGTATTTAATGGTAAAATAACAAAGACATTCTGGATGAAATCAATGATACCCCAAAATCCCACACAATGTACAAGACTTTTAACAGAAATGAGATTAAAGGAGGAAGGCTTAAGACTACCAGTGAACAATTTGGAGGGAAAAACCAACTTAGAATTCTCATCTAATACCACATCATGAAAGAAATTTCAAATTCATTACGGAATAAATTTCAAAGAAATCAAACCATAAAAAAACTAGATGAATATTCATTACATAGACAACCTATAAAACCGCTGCAAGGAAAAGCTCTTTGTCAACTTAGAATGACTGAAAAGCAAAAGAGACGTCACTCGTAGCTCAGTGGGTAAGGCGCCAGCCTGGGCCTACTAAACAACAGTGACAACCGCAACCAAAAAATAGCTGGGCATTTTGGTGGGCACCTATAGTCCCAGCCACTTGGGAGGCTGAGGCAAGAGACTCACTTAAGCTCAAAAGTTTAAAGTTATTGTGAGCTGTGACGCCACTCTACCAAGGGTGACATAGTGAGACTCTGTCTCAAAAAAAAGAAAAGAAAAGAAAAAGAAACAAAATAAATAGGACAGGTTTGACTGTAAAAAAAAATCAAAAATTTATTTTTGTTAATAAAATTTTAACATCAAATAATATATTAGAAGAAACAAAATGCAAATATATACTAGGTAAATGATTCCTTTTGTGCAAGGTGTATGTAAAAACGAATAACATCAAGATAATCACGCAAAGGAGAAAGGCAGTTTCCGGACAAGAACTGATAAAAAGATACACTTTTTGCTTATCTAATTTAACAGAAAAGCAGGCAAGCGTCTTATAAACAGTCTGCTGATATGTGCTGGTGAGTGTACAAACTAGTACACAAATCTTTGGGATTTGATAACTTGTAAGTCATAAAAATTATATTGGTCTTTCATCTAGTGATTCTCAGAACTTATCTTAAATAAATTATGCAAAAGAGAAAAATTGTGTACAGAAATATGTCTGCTTTGGTGCTTTTTTTTCTTCTAACAGCAAAAAGTACACACACTTTTAAATACCAACAAGAGGTTAATTTCACTACGGTAAATGTACTCAATGGAAAATTTTTCTGTCTTACTGTTATGTTTATGCTGACTGTGTTAAGTAAAAAACCCACAAACTATAGGACTATATATTCAGACTGTGGCTTAAAAAAAAAAAAAAAAAACCCACGCACAGAGAAAAAAAAAACCTAGAAAAAAATTTCCATATACCAAACGGGGGTTGCATTCTAGCAGTTAGATGATGAGTGATGTTTAAATCTTTTTTTCTTTATATCTCTTTTTTGATGTATTTTTCTAATTAATTAAAGATAATAATAAAACAACTTAAGATCTTTTCTTAAAGGTTATATTAAATGCTGGGGGCGGGGAAAGGAGACCAATAAGAATAGCTTTTGATTTTCCCTTACATATCGGAGAAGGAAAGTATGGTCTAGGTGTGTGTTTGAGGCACCGCAGGGTGTGAGTTTTACACAAAATTAAAAGAAATGCATTAAACTAACCAAAGCCCAGCTGATGAGGCAGAATCTTGCCAGGACATTGATGAGCATTGCAAGCTGTAGCATCTGAGAAACTTGGGAAATGACAGAAGTTGAATCAAGAAAGAAATCAGATCCCACCAGAAAACAGTAACCAGAACTTGATTTGTGATTTTTAAAAATTCATAAAAAAAAATAAAATTTCCATCATCCATAGGTCAGCCTCACATCATAAAAACTAGGGGTAAAGAATCATAAAGGGTCTCAGATGCCAGCTCACCCATAAAGAGAGGGTAAAGGTAAGGAAAGAGATTTAAAATTTAATTTCCTCCGAATTTATTGAGTTATAGTAGAAACAAGTATAGAACTCAAAACTTAAATATTTCCCAAATTGGATATTTAGTTTAAATTACTCTATCTCTTTTAAAGGGACAAAAGAAAAAGAAAATTCACAATAGAATGTGAAAATGAAAAAAACCACAATGTTTCAATATGGAAGGCAACGCCTCGGAGGTTTATATGAGTATTTTAAACAATTGTTAGTCCTCCAAATTAATCTATGAAAATCAACCATCCATTAACAAAAACCAGAATCCAGTTACCTTGCACAGACAACAAAGGGTATAGACAAAATAAAATGATAACATAATCCCTGGTTAATCAGGCATATAGTCTGCTGGAAATGAAAGGAAGGTGGCAAAGCAAACTTTTATTAGTAGAAAGAATTGAGGAAGTAACACAAATCCTCCACAATGGTGAAAGTTTCAACAAATAATAAAAACATAAAAGGCTCAATTTATGTTCCAATGAGCATAGCAAAGAAGTACATAATGGGAACGTGCCTGAAATGCAAAAGGAACAAGGGGAAATGGAAATATCTCCCCTGTTTGAGTATTATTGATCCATTAGACAGAGAAATTAGAGCTCTGAACAGCCCACTTAATAAAGTAGCCTAGCAAATCAGGAAGGAGAACTAAATTGTAAATCAAGGAAATATACTCTCTTTAGAAGACTAGAAGGGTCTTTCACAAAATTTATCCCATTCCTAAGTCAAGGCAAGTCCTCAGAGACAAAGGGGATTTTACGCTCCTTTTCTCAGACCACCAGGAAAACGGCTATTCGTTGGTTCTAACCACATAGCTGCAGCGCCATGGTATGAATAATATATATTGGACATTTCTGTGAATTCTTACTCAGGCTCTTAGGCAACGTGTGAGTCAGAGATAAAAATCAGAAATGCGTTGCTGGAAAGAAACAATATTTACACACAAAACCCAAATGGGAATTCCTAAGTGTTCTTGTAAACAGGACAAAGAAATGGCGTGAACTAAGGCTGCACTCGGAGAACCCAGAAAAGGAATGGGGGCCGCAGTGGCTCTGACCCCCCTGGGCCCGAGGGCTATCTGTCTGCATGTAAAGGGGCTGGAGAGTCACAGCACAGAAGCTGTAGAAAGGCCTAGAAGTGTTCCCAATCTGTATAAGGAGACAGCACCCTCCAATGCTCAAGATAGGTGTTGCAGAAAGCAGACCTATCTTGGGATCAGAGAGTCAGAGACGCTGCCTTGCCCTGCAGTGAGCTCTCTGTCACCAGAGGTGTGCAAGCAAAGGCCAGGAGAACTGCCCAGCTAGAACATTGTAGAGAGAATTCACACATACAGCCATACCCTGCTGGATGGCGCTTTTGTTTGTTTTTTAACCCTGAAGTAGACTCTTTTTCAATATATAACTGCTTCCTAATGTTTAATGAAAAGGAGAAAAAATACCTCACCTGTGAAAAGGGGCAGGGCTGTGAGTCCAGAGGCTTAAGTTCCCCTCCTGGCTTCCTCTGCTGATGGGGCTCTGTCCCAGTTCTCCCATCCCCAAGGCCCTGCTCAGCCCTGGGATCCCAAAGCCTGGCCTCACTGTGGTTTGGCAGCTGCCAGCCCCCCATGTCACCTCCAACTGCCCTCATCTTCAAGAATCCAGCATCCTACTTGTGGCAGCCCTGAGGTCACATTTGCACAGACGGCGCCCCGAAACCTGGCACTGTGGCTCAATACCCAACCATCCTTCCTTCCCTCTGTGGCCTGGATTTTCCAAAGAACACAGGCAGCAGGAAGAACAAAACCTCACAGAGGTTTTCACTCTAAGAAACAAGGTCCCCATCTCACATAGCTGCCAAGCTGTCCCCTGTGCAGAGTGCCACACTGTGAGCCACCTCAGAGATGACAGAGCTAGAACTTGAGACAGCCAAGCTGGCACAGCCCCAGGGATGTATCTGAGGAGGCTGGGGACACTCCACCGAACCAGTGTCTTCCCATCTTGTTTCCTTGCCTGAAATCTCAGCCTCCCCAGGGTCACTGTGCTGAATGTCACGGTGAGAATGCAAATGCCCAGCTGGGCGCAGTTGTCTCCCACTCCCACCAGGGTGAGAAATTCATCAGGCTGTGCCTGAGCTGGGCATCTGGGGCGGCGATGAAAGAGGGAACAAGACGCAGCAGGGTCAGCACGTGGATGCCGTCTCCCTCAGGCCAGAATCTTGCTGGAGCTTAGTAGGGTTGGAGTGGGGCTGGGAGAGTGCAGAGCCACCTTGGGGACTTGAGACGTGGCCACTGTGTGCTCAGTGCTCTATGGAGGGGACTCATACACTCCTGGGAAATTGTTCTCATTATGCTCATTTTGCAGATGAGAACGGTGAGGCTTGGAGATGCTAAGAGTCTATCCTGGGTCAGACAGGCCAGGTGGGCACCTAACTGGAACTCATGCTCTGAGTCTCCCCTTCATCTGTCCCCCTTCCTGGCCCCCAGCAGCATCACCAGCAAGGGTACCCGGGAGACCCAGGAGCTTCCCAGCCCCCTCACTCTGCCCATGCCTGGCTCCACTTACCAACCCCTCAGCCGCTTCGACTTCCTCTAGTACTAAAGTCCCACCCTTCATCCAAACACCACTTCCCTGATTCACCTGCAGGAGCTGCTGTGGTCCCCCCACTGCACTCAAGGGAGGGCCACTAAGTGTCACCTGTGTATTACAGAGAAGTAGGTCCCTTCAGCACCCCCAGGACAAGGACTGTATTTCCTTCACCTTTATACCACACATAAAAACTACAGCCCACAAAATTGTCCCTTGGGAGAAGAGGAATGAAGGAACAAATGACCATCGGCCTGGTCTGCTGCAGCTCCACAGTGACCGGGGTCCCTGGGGGCTGGAACAACCACTCAGACCAGAGGAGACCCACGCCTTCCACATAGCTATGGGCATCCCTGTTTCACACCCTCGTCCCTTCAGCTCCACCACCTTGGGAGGCACAGATTGTTCAGGGCTTTAAATGCTGCCGTATCTTTCCCCCCAGCCCCCCATCTCTCCAAGAGACCTTTGATTAGAGCTCCTGAAGGGTGGCATCAGAGCTTGCCAGGTGCTTACTAGCAGGTGAGCACTCTGGGTCAGTTACTGCCCTGAAGAACCCCAGGAGGAAGAAACCATTTCTGCCCCCATTCCCCAGAGAGGTAAACTGAGGCTAAGGAAATTCCATAGCTGGTAAGCGACTGGCCTGGGATCCCAAGCACAATCCCGGCCTGCCCCAGCACCTTGCTCGGGGGCTGCAGGATGGTTCCTGAAAGTCTGTAATCTGGGGCACTTGGTGATTTCCCGACAAGATTCTGGGGAATCAGACCGTGGGCCC
Organism: Arctocebus calabarensis; assembly: GCA_963573935.1. Lineage (NCBI taxonomy): Eukaryota > Metazoa > Chordata > Mammalia > Primates > Lorisidae > Arctocebus > Arctocebus calabarensis. The sequence goes on from CAUYON010117618.1 coordinate 30,455, forward strand.
AGTGCAGGGTGGTGGCACGCAAGCCAAGGCCTCTAGGGAAGCCTCCCGGGCTGCCTACGATGAGGTTTCCCCACCCCAACAAGATGCTATCACCCTGACTCAGATCAGGAGGAAGTTGAGGGTTCTTAGAAAAATGTCACCCATAACCAGGGACAAACAGGTCTGCCTCCTGCTGCTGTCATGGAAGCTCCTGGGAGCTGCCACTGCCCTGCCACCCCGCTGAGTTGGGCAGGTGTGGCCAGAGTGTGTGCTCCCTAAGCCCTGTTGTCCTCAGGAAAGTCACCTGCAGTCCAGAAGAGCAGCACGAGGTCAGGTTAGAGTCCCTGCGCCACAGTTTCTCTAAATGGCCTGGAGGCTTTTACCTGTTGGTGGTCTAGAGCAGCTGAGTGAGCTGTCAGATGTCATTTCTCCTCCAGGTCTGGCCGCCAGCCTTGCTCTGGGGAGAGTCACTTCCCTTGTCTGGGTCTCAACTTCCTCGCCCGTAAAACACAGGGTGGGGCCAGATGCTCTTCAAGTGGCTCCAGCATCAGCCCACCTGACTACCGGCTCTTCCTCTCTGGTCCAGAGAGGGGCCTGGTGGGGCGTCCCTCCCTGCTAAGTGAAATAAGAGTGTTGAGCATAGGGACCATATTTCCAGAAGAAAGGTCTATACTCTGTGCCCTCTTGGAGGACTCACGCTCAGCCAGGTGTCTAAAACAAAAGCAAAAGGCAAGAATCACTGTGTGCGTGAAGGCCTTCGGGAAGCCTCCCACACACCACCAACATTCTAATGCGATCACTACCCTGGGACAGTGAGCTTCTAGCACTTCTGGGATCTAGGACTCATAATGGCAGCCCACAGAAAGGAGTGTGGCACCAGCTTCATATTTAGGACTTATGTGCCTGGAAGGCCTCAAGGCCCAGCCTAGAAGAGGCCTCAGCCTCTGCATGGGTGGGGGAAACTGCAGCAGGTGGCCCATTGTGTCAGGCCGAAAGGTTCCCCAGCCCCAGCTTGTCCATCTCAGGCCTGCACAAAGATCTGGGGCAGCTGTGGGTCTGTAGGCTCCGAGGGCTCTGCAAGCAGAGATTTCTCTGGGTTCTCCCACCTTTGGGGCTGCGAAAGCTGAGACTTACTCGTGGTTGGCTCTCTGCTGGGAGCCCTCACAGATGCCAGCCGGTTAGGAGAATCTGTGTTGAAACACAGCCTGGCAGATGGGGCCGCCGTGCCCAGGAGGTGCTGGGAGGCCCTATCAGAGGACCAAGGCATGGAGTACTTTTTAAAGCCTCGCATGTTGTGACTTCCAGGAGTCCACAGGAATAGAAGTTACCCAGAGTGAGTCCCAGTGATTCATCCAGCATCCTGGTCTTCTCTATAAATAATAGCCTGTGCGTGACTGCCAAAGCCCGGTCTAGCCATTGTCCAGTGAACAGGGTGACGGAAACATGACAGGCTTTAAAGCCCTCACTGTCCACAATTCTGACCCCTCCTGGGCCTATGTGATGGGCAGTACCAAGTCTTCTTCCCGCTCCAGGCCCCAGGCCACAGAGCCCAAGCTGGTCTGGGAGCCAAGACAGGGCATGGGGCAGTCCTACGGCGAGAGAGGCCCCTGCAGCCCCCAAAGGCTGGCCGCTGGGTGAAAGAAGTGATCAGGCCAGGCCTCCCAGGGCCGCTGAGAGCAGATCCCCAGGTGCCTGCAGCCTTCAGAAAGTCCATGCTGAATGGGCGTGGAGAGCGATGGCTTCACTTAGCCCCTCCTCAAAGGAAGCCTCACCCATGTCCCATTCTGACTACCTTTTTTAAAATGTACATGTTTGGCTGGGCACAGTGGCTCACACTTATAATCCTAGCACTCCAGGAGGCTGAGGTAAGAGGCCCTCGTCCTGCCACAGCCCTAGGTAGTCATAACAGGAAGAACTTTCTTTCTCAGAAAGTTTCCCTGCAACCTCCTGGAATTGGCCATCCTGTCCTGCCCACCTCTCGTCATCCAGAACAAACCGGAGGCTTTTGGGTCTCCAGAAGAAGATGCCCAAGTCACGGGGCAGAGGAGCACAAAGCTCTGACTTCACCAGGCAGGGCAGCGTCAGGGTCCCAGGAACCAGATCCTAGGGCGTAGTATGAGCCACTCTGACCAAAGAGCTGCACCTGGCACACACCATGGCCTCGCCTGATGCTGATTAGATCTGCTCCTTCAGTGACCAAAGACAGCAGCCTCCTGGCCCTTCTCCATTCCCACCAGGCAACCAGAGCCCCAACTCTCCTCTTGCCTGGGCTCCAGGGTCGAGAAACAAGGGGCTTCTTCTCCTCCCTGAGTGAACCTCTGGCCTCACTAGGGTTCTTTGTCTCCACCAACTCTGACCCCTGAGGTCCCAGCTACCAAATTTGCATTTGGTTATGTCCTGGGGACACGGGTAGCGGGCGGGGGCGGGGAGGAGGTGTCCGGATGATGGACCCTTTTGAAATATTTATATTCTCTTCCTGATTTCTTTTGCATGAAGTATACGATTTCCTTTGCTCACCTGCCCATGGGGGCTTAATACTGTCTTTTACACTTCAGCTGCGGAGTTTCTGTCCTCCTTACTGTAAGTGATTCTTCCCTGCTCCATCCTTTCCCACTCACTCCTATGTAGGGGAGATGTTTGTATCTTTGTTTTTTGTTTTTTTTGAGACAGAGCCTCAAGCTGTCACCCTGGATAGAGTGCTGTGGTATCACAGCTCACAGCAACCTCCAATTCCTGAGCCCAAGCGAGTCTCTTGCCTCCATCTCCCAAGTAGCTGGGACTACAGGCGCCCGCCACAACGCCTGGCCATTCCTTGGTTGCAGCCGTCATTGTTGTTTGGCGACCCGGGCGGGATTCGAACCCGCCAGCTCAGGTGTACGTGCCTGGTGCCTTAGCCCGTTGAGCCACAGGCGCCGAGCCAAGATGTTTGTATCTTTGTTTTGCTGCATGGAAATTGTTGATTTGGGTATGATGCCGTAGAACATGGTTTTGTTCCTGTGAAATCTTTCATTTCATTTTGATTTAAAAAAAAAAGTTCTAGATGGAGGATAAAAATTCTCCTGCAGGTCCGGTGGCCATAGCTCAGTGAGTAGGGAGCTAGCCACATACACCAAGCCTGGCAGGTTCGAGCCCGACCCAGGCCTGCTAAACAACAATCACAATTGCAACCAAAAAATTGCCAGGTGTGGTGGGTGCCTGTAGTCCCAGCTACTCGGGAGGCCGAGGCAAGAGAATCACTTAAGCCCAAGAGTTTGAGGTTAGTGTGAGCTGTAATGCCATGGAACTCTACCGAGAGGGACATACTAAAAGTCTGTCTCAAAAACAAATAAATAAATAAAATTCTTCTGTAGTACTCAGGGGCTGATAGGAGAGGGCTCCCAGGAGGTCCCTGACCTCCTTGGCACTCACCCCTGCCACCCCTGTTGTCCTGCAAAGCCCTTTGTCCAAGGGCCTCCTGTCCCAGATGTAGAGGTCTGCAGCTCTGCTGCTAATGCCATCAGCTATCTTCCCAGGAGAGTGGTATGCTGGCTGAGTTTTCAGTTCCACCTTCTGACCCTTCAGTGAGACTTCATGACAGATGGTGACAGCAACCGCCACTGCTTACCTTGCATGGTATCAGTCAGTGGGCCACACTTTATAACTAAAACCAGTTCATTCTCCAAACAACCTGGAGGCGTTAACTATCAACAGCCCCATTTACGGGGGAGGAAATGAGCACAGAGAGCTGAGTAACGTGCCCAGGAGTGTGCCATGAGCACAGAGCAGAGCTGGCTTTGGATGTGGGCGATGGCTCCTGAGGCCAGACTTGTGTCTGGTGGGCCAGTGCTAAAGGCGCACCTGCACCTCTAAGCCCTCCCCAGCCCCATGAGGCTGAGCCTATGAGCACCCCCACTTTATAGGCATGGAAACACAGGCCTTGGGAAGTTCAGCAGCTTGCCCGAGATAGCCCACTGCTAAGAAGCTGAGTAGCGGCACAACCACGCTTTCTGTGGAGGACCCTGCTCTCTGCAGTCCAGACTCACAGCCCCACCTTCTGCTACTCTCACCCCCTACCCACTGGCCTCCACCCCAATGGGGCCCCTCTCCTCTCCCCCTCTGCCCAGGACACCCCCAACCTGGGCCAGTCATCCCTGTCCCTTCTCCGCCACACCCCCGGCCACTAAGCTGATGGAAAATGCCCCAACAGAGCAAAGGGAACCCCTCAAAATGGTGGTCTTGGGGTAGCCCCAGCCCAGCCTCAGCCCTGTCTCAGCCACTCTGCACTTCAAGGGCCCTCCTTCTGTGCCTTGCCATCCACAGACAACAGGGCTTCCAACCTTACAGAAAACTCTGGATTCTCAGGTGCAAAGCTCTGGCCCCTGGTCCCACAGAGCAGCAGTTGGTTGTCTGCACCCAACCAACAACTGGCAAAGCTGTCTCCACTGCTTTGAGAAACTCACCTCCACCACCAGCCCAGTCCATCTGCCTCCCTGGGAAGCCTGCTGTGTATGGGGGTACTGTGAAGGCAGGGAAAATGTCAGAAGATGTCGCAAGAATAAAAACTCATTCCCTACTCTATAGGTTTTGAAGGTAGAAAATTACAAACTGGATGGTACTTGTTCTATAACCTAAGGTGACCAGAAGTCTTGATTCCCATATTATATAATTTTTAAATTAGAGATTTCTGTAAAGATGCATTAAATTCTGTTACATAATGCACATGATATTACATGGAAGAAAAGCTATTATGGAAGGAAAAGTGTTCAAAGTTCATTAAAATAATTGGATCTACACCTCTTCTAAATGAAAAGAACATGGTATGAATATTTATAAGACCAAAGTACAAGGATCTCTTGATTAGATGATATACCCAAAGCTCTGAATTGAAAAAGGTTTTAATTACAAGGACAGGCTCACGCGGGGTCCCCACCCATCTGGCCCCTCCCTATCTCTTCTAGCTGCCCGGCTGCATCTACATGAGACCCCCACCTCCTCACAGAGGAGGCACCCACTCCCCAGCCAGCACCCCTGGGACGGGGGCCATGGCAGCAGTGGGTGTAAGCCCTGATATAAAAGGGGGGTATGCCCAGAAGACCAAAAACCACATTATAACAAAGATATCTGTACCAGAATGTTTATTGCAGTCCAATTCATAATTGCTAAGTCATGGAAGAAGCCCAAGTGCCCATCCATCGATCCACGAATGGCTTAATAAATTGTGGTACATGTATATCATGGAATACTATGCAGCCTTAAAGAAAGATGGAGACTTTACCTCTTTCATGTTTACATGGATGGAGCTGGAACATAGTCTTCTTATCAAAGTATCTCAAGAATGGAAGAAAAAGTATCCAATGTACTCAGCCCTACCATGAAGCTAATTCATAGGTTTCATATGAAGGCTATAACCCAATTATAGCACAAGAATATGGGGAAAGGGGCAAGGGAGGGGAGGGGAGGAGGGAGGTTTGGGTGGAGGGAGGGTAATTGTGGGGCCACACCTATGATGCATCTTAGAAGGGTACAGGCAAAACTTACTAAATGCAGAATACAATTGTCTTCATACAATAACTAAGAAAATGCCATGAAGGGTATGTTAAACAGTTTGATGAAAACATTTCAGATTGTATATGAAACCAGCACATTTTACCCCTTGATTGCACTAATGTATGCAGCTATGATTTAATAAAAAATAAATAAATAAATAAATAAAAGAATTGAGTGAATAGTTAAAAATAACACATTTCATTATCCTTTGAAACATTCTTTCTAGGATCTTATTTTCTCAACCTATTTACTCTAATATTGATTAAACAGCTGACAGGAAAATTTCACACAGCCTAAATAACAAATTACTAACTAATACCATCCAATTTAAGAAGGCATAGGTGTTTCTAAAGAGAGAAGAGATAATCTCAGAACTGAAATGTTCCAAAAAGCATAAATAGCTGTTTGATTTTAATATTCAGAAAATCAGATATGGCTGCCCTATTTAATATTTTTATCTTGTTTCCATACAAATATATTTCAATAGTTTTACCCAAAAACCCAAAAGCCATGAAAATAAATTTTTATAAGGAGTTTTTAAAGTTGACATTTTTAAAATTCTAAACATCGGTGATTATCTTTTACAAAGTTTTAACAAAACACACCAAGTCAAACTTCTATTAAAAGGAAGAAATAAATAAGCTTCACTATCATCTTTCTACTCACTCATCTCTGCTAAGCCCTAGGGAAATATATATTTTCATGGAAATTATACACATTTTCAAAAACTGAAAAGCAATGACAAGATAACAAGATGAAAAAGCTGCTCTACTCTGGAAATCAAAGGCAGGTGGAGGCACTTGAGTTTCTATATTTCCATGATTTCATCCAGCTAGGACTTTCTTTCTAATGATTTCAACAATAACAACATTAATAATGTTACAAGAAGTGATACTCTTTGTGGAGTTTTGTTTTATGATGGGGCTGCCCACACTCCAAGAGCAACAAATAATCCCCTGACCACCCCTGAAACTGCTACTGTTGGTGAACCAGCTGATGAGTACCACAGAGAGCCTGAGGGGGGGAAGCCTTCCTGCGGTGACTTTCACCACCATTAGTACTAACATGAAGAAGAGAGCCACTCTTTCTACAACAAAGCCCATACGAAAAGATGCAAACTAGCCAAGGAAATACTTACCGATTTCTGAGTGTGTGTGGTTGAGAGCTGTCAGCTACCATCCCTGGCAGGAAGGCTTCCTTAAGGGCAGAGTGAAGGGTCAACACTTTTGGCGTTAACTAACAAAACACAAAGCAGGGGGGAAAGAGGAAAAGCAGCTCCCTGGAGTTAATTATAGTAGAAATATCGTCCAGTCTCCAGTTTATAGAACTCTAAACCCACCTGCTGATGCCCCTCTCTCCTTCCACGGGAACAGAAAAGCAGCCAGTCACAAGCCCTTACAGATGCCGCCCAACCCCACCTTACGGCTAATCTGTTGTAGGTTGGGGAGAGAGAGCGAAATGGGGTCAGCATCCCCCCACTCCTGCCTCCACAGACAGCATTAATGCTGATAATTATGTGGTCCCCACTGGCTAGTCCAGCTGCAGCAATTGCTACCACCTCCTTCCCTCTCATATTTGCATCTGAATTGCCTGCATCTTTTTTAAAATTTTTTTTATTAAATCATAACTGTACACATAAATGCATTTATGAGATACAATGTGCTGATTTTGTATACAATTTGGAGTGCCACATCAAACTGGTTAACATAGCCTCCACCTCACTTATGTAATTTTGTGTTAGATTTACACTCTACCCTTAATAGATTTGACATGTTCCCTTGATGAAATTACTCAAAGCTTTGTTTCACCTGACCTTCCACGAACATGTACTTCTCAGTAATCAGTCAGTATCTATCATCTGTGTCTTTCTTGAAGGGTGCCTGAGTCATGTTCACTTCCCCAAACAGATGTTGCAAAATTGACTAAGCTTTTTCTCTTCTATAAGCATGAATAACATGTAAAATACATACATATGTAGATGTGTGCATTACGTGTGTATGCATGCAATCTGATTGTAGGTGCTTTTTCTTGGATAATTGCAAGCGGTTTGGTTGGTGATCATTTGGCTTTAAATGCTTTTATAAATAGCATTTTCTCATTTTGACTGAAGATGAGAATTTTAGTTCCATCTGTACAGTCAGCTCTTAAATTGCAGCATATTTATATGGTGACGCTTGATAGCTGGGAATGTCAAAATGCAGGCTTCACTAACAAATGCGATTTGCCAAGTACGCTCAAAATATTTGAGACACTAAATTAGGCACTTCCTGCAGCCAGAAAAATGGCAGTTCCTTTCCTTGTTGGGTTTATATTCTAACAGATATCACCATCTGCTATTTATTCTCCTTATTTTGAACATGGCATCACAGAGACACAACAAGTTTAAATGGATTTGTAAGACTTCATACATATTCCATCCAGGGAACTGGAAAATTTTTAGAAGAAGTGAGTCTTCTCCTTTTAAAAATTCACTTTTATTAAAAGGCATTCTCTTTCACTCATGTCTGTTATTAAGGGCATAGACTCTCCCAACCAACCTGGGCAACACAGCAGGACCCATTTCCACAAAATATGGTAATAAAATCAACTAGGTGTGATAGTGCATGCCTGTAGTCTCAGCTACTTGGGAGGCTGAGATAGGAGGATTTCTTCAGCCCAGGAGTTCAAGACTGCAGTGAGCTGTGATCACACTACCACTGCACAAGAGCCTGGGTTTACAGAGTGAGACCTTGCCTTAAAAAAAGATAAAAAATAAAAAACCACAGACTCATAGACTCTGAATAGACTCTAAAGGCAGGCAGGCTGGATTCAAGTCTTACCTAGCTCTACCACTTGATGGCTGTGAAACTTAAGCACCCTACTCTACTCTTAATTTCCTTATCCACATAGTGAAAATAACAGCCGTATCTACTTCTCAGAGTTGTGGTGAAGGGTTAAAGGACTGTACATATGTAAAGACCAAGGCCCACAGTAAATACCAGGACAGCGGTAATCATAACCCAGGAGCCACATGCTGTAAACCCAATGTTCAAGTCTATAGAGCCACCATCTTTAGGTCGGATTTGTATGTGATGCAGATCCCTAATGAACAACCCTTATATGGTAATAATGATAATGACAACAATACCATAATGGCTAATATATGGTAATGATAATACAGTGCAGTGCTGTAATAATAATGACGATATTCCTGTATTGTAACAATAAGTTACAGAAACTGTCATGCTTTCTTTGAATTCAAACAAAAAGAACTTAAAAACAAATTCATACCAAAAATTTAGATAGGAAATAGGAGAAATTTCACAAAAGAATACTAAAGGTTGATACTCACCTAATATATTTTTTCTTAACGTATTTTTTTTTTTTTTGAGACAGAGCCTCAAGCTGTCACCCTGGGTAGAGTGCCATGGCATCATAGCTCACAGCAACCTCCAACTCCTGGGCTCAAGCGAGTCTCCTGCCTCCACCTCCCAAGTAGCTGGGACTACAGGTGCTCGCCACAATGCCAGGCCATTTTTTGGTTGCAGCCATCATTGTTATTTGGCGAGTCCAGGCTGGATTCGAACCCGCCAGCTCAGGTGTATGTGGCTGGAGCCTTAGCCCGTTCAGCCACAGGCGCCGAGCTGATACTCACCTAATATTACATCCATGTCTTCCTTGTTAAAAGGGGTATTTTTGAGGCCCGAAGGTAGGTTGATGTTAATCAGAGATGGTGGTGGAGATGGTGCTGTTGAGGATGAAGTGGGTGGGGACAGGATTTGATTCTATTGCTGTAGGAGGGAAGTTAATCACTGAGGTCGGTTTCTTGAAAAAGTTATCTAGAGTTATTTGCACAGTCTTTTTGTTTTTTGTCATCATGCATGGCCTTGTAGCAGCTGAGGTTGTCACTGACTGCACAGTAAAGCTTTACAAACCACTCAGTGCTAGGATCTTGCTTCTCAAGCTTAGCAAATCCTGTTTCAGTGAAATGAGAGGTTTTGGCTAATTCTTTTGTCATGAACTTTCTTGGCTCTGGATCTTCTGATTCTTTATGTTTTTGTGTTTGTATCAGCTGCTTCTCTATCTGTCTGTCTATGAAATTAGACTCTGGCTTATAGGTGCTGTGCCAATAGACAGCTTAGCCCGCACAAAGATTATGAGGAGAAGAAACTGGTTGCTGAATTATAAATTGTCCATATGGGGAAGCTTGACAGCCACTTTATAAATATAAAACATGGTAAGTTGTGTCATCCTTAACCCAGTGACTCCCTATATTTACATAGACTCCCAATTATAATAACAAACCTAAATTTAAATATTAGAAATGAGTACAGCCATGTTTGCTGAGGGCCAACTATATGTCTTTACTCCCAGTTTTGTCAGTTGCTTATTCAATGTCTAATCACTGCTTCTTGCTTACCAACCTAATCCCTTTTTATTGTGGGGTTAGCAATATATCCAGATAAAAGGAGGGGAAAAAAAAACATACATTTCCTGGACTCCTATTCTGATGGGGGATGCATGTGAAACTGTCTGGCCATTGAAATCTAAATGGAAGTTTGGGGTTGAGACTTCTGAGAAATCTCCTTAAAAGGAGGAAAATTCTACGAATAGATGAAGTTTGCTTTTGTTTGTTACTTTCTTCCTGCCTGCAGAGCAGATGCAATGGCTGGAGCCCCAGCAGCCACCAGATGACCGTAGTGAAAGGTGCACTCACTGGGTCCTGATTGTGAGGTAGACCTGCTCTACAGCCCTGGACTACTTCTCTTCCAACTGGCTTCTCATTAGGAAGAAAAAGATAAATTCTTTATCCTACTCAAATTACTCTTATTTGGATTCTCTTAACATGTAGCCAAACTCAATCACTAACAAATATAAATGAGTGTAGGAGGCAGATAGGCTGATCTCTCTGCAGGCGCCTTACCTCAATCCAGGGCAAAGCGTACAGGCATGCCATCCCTGGGGGCTCATCAAGACCACCAAAGATGAAAGGAGCCCAGAAATCTTTGCCACACAGGGCAAAGATTTAAGACCATTCCTGCCTAGAGCATCAGCAGGCAGACGGGGCTAAGCTCTTTGAACTCCTGATTGGCAACTATATCAGGGAAGCTGGTTTGTCTGCCCAGCAGAGACTAAATTTGTTTTCCTCTCCCTCTTTCTAAGTGCCATTATCAGCTGTTATTGACAACTCACTATCCTATGTTTCTGATTACCCTATTACCTTTTACCCAATCTTCCTGGGGCCTTGAGATTCTTTTAATCTTATTTTGGCACCTTTGCATTTTACTTATACGCCTTGTGTTAGAGAATAAAAGGTTTCTGAGAAGTCAGAGAGTAGCTGCGTTGTCTCAATCTTCCCATGGCATGTAACTCAATATATGCCTCTCCAGGCTCCTCAGACTTTATACATTAAGTTGGGGCAGTCTCATTATTTTCTCCCAGAATTGTCTCCCCTGTTGATCCCCAATCAAGGTCGGGGCCCACAGAAAACCCCCCAAAGTGGCTATCATTGTCCTAATGTACAGATAAAGTCAAGGAACATTCTGTGATGACACAGCTTGGAGATGACAGAAATGGGCTTAGAACCCACACATTTTGGGCCCAGAGCACATATACTCAACTATGTACTATATACCTCTTTCAAAAGTACTAGGACTAGATTTGGGAACAAAAAACTGATTCATTTTCCTATCTACGCACTCCCTTTTCTTGATCCTTTGGGCAACCAATACAATTCATATATAAACTGCCAAGAACATTGTGCCAAACACGAATATAACATATGGACAAGCCAGACAAGATCCCTGTCCTCCTAGGGCCTCCATCTAGGGGAGATGGAGATAAAAACATGAACAATTGCAAAGTTATGTGGGTGATACCAGGTACCATGAGAAAACAGAGAGGGGCTACCCTAACTGGTTTTCTCTCCTTCTCCAAAAACATTCAGTTACTAATTGTCCAGATGTGTTGAAAAACTCTAGCAAAAGTGAATTTGACTAGTCTCCTCAAGGAGAGGAAAGCCAGCTAAACAACTTTCCCTGACATTATCTCAAGTTAAGTCAGATTCCTCAGGCTTTTTCCACCCTCACCACACATTCACTCTTCCTCATACTTATAACTATTTTTACTCTTGATGTACAGAGATGAGAAATATTTCCCAGTTCTTTCACACATGACATTAAAGAGCAATGAGCCCTGCCCACCTCTGCCCACAAGCTGTGTTACTATCTGCCCTCAGAAGCCGTCCCTTCATCTTGCCTCACTCCCATCACTCTAAGACGGAGTGGCAGTCTGGAATAAGACATTGAGGGCCTTCCTTTCAAATTTTCTGCTTCAGATTCAAGTGTAATAATTTCCTTCTCCGGATCCCAAAGCCTGTGTTTATCTTCTGAACCTACCTCAGATTTCATGCATGATTCACACACCTAATATATAAAGACCTTTTTTTGTTAACCACTGTGTCAGGAAACCAAGTAAGGTAATAGACCTGTCTCTGTTCTCTTGCTATGTCCTTCTTTCTCAATAGAGCAATTTTTCTCATGAGAGTCTAAAAGAGAAAGCCAGAATGATATTGTTAATACCTCTGCTGCATTTTGATCCTCTTTTACCTGGTTGGTCATCCATTCACCATCTGCCTTCTGAGTGTGAAATACAGAAACGCCATGCTGCTCATGGAACAACAAGCCCCAGTTGGTGGTTTCTATCAGTGAGAAGAGCCAGCATGGAAACTTGACAAACCCAAAAGCAAAGACAGCATTCAGGCACTAAATGTGGCATACATAACAACAATGAAAAAAGCAAATATTGATATTTTAATTGTCCTTAGTGTCTTAAGAGCATGGCATAGACTACATGAATAATGACCCCTTTTACCTTCCAGCTTTTTACATCAACAGACTTCTATGCCTATCTCACTGCTTCACACATTATCCTTGGTTTTCCCATTTGTCACCATAATTATGTGACTTGAAGGGTAATAATCTGGTGAAAATAAGGACTTGGAGTTCTCATTCTGACTAATCTAATAACTTCTGGTATGACCTTGTAAGAATTATCCAAGTGCCACATTCTCATCTTTAGAATGGCAATGATAACACCCTACCTCAGAGGTTTATATGAAAACAAGTAGATTTTTCAAATTATGATAAAACACTTTTCACAAAGAGCTTTGAAGCTGCATTATCATTCTCAGACTTGTGCTGCATTTCCAATTACAGGATGAGCCAGTCACTGATTAATCATTCCTCGAGTAGCAGTCCCTTCCTGTGAAGTGCAGCCACAGGGCAGAAGAGTGTCAAGATGAAATATGCATTCAAATAGCCCTCTCACAACTTTAGATATCAAAAGATGTTGTTGGATCTTTTCATTGTTACAAAAAGCACCTGAGCTCTTTATGTCTTCATTGAAAACTGAACGTGGGGAAGCTTGATAAAGGAGGGTCAAAAAGGAGAATGCAATTTCCATCATTTATTCTTTGCATGTTGAAGGAAAATCAGTAATAAGCATGAAATTGAGGTTGCCATCTTCTACCATCTACCCAACTGTTCTCAGTCTCAGACAGTACCAAGGTTTTTAGCAAGTTGGGCACAAACGAGATTCAAATGGCAAAATCGTGTTCATCATAAGACTAACGCTTTCAATGGGAATTAAGGTGTGAGAGAGAAGAGGTGACCTGGATGTCTGGGTGGCTAACATAAATAGCATAAATGGAATAATAGAGTTGTCCCAGTAGATACCAGACAGATGCTGAGAGGCTGTGAGTGTTGGTAGATAAGAAAAGATTGATAAGGGCCACCTGATGATGAGAATGGAAAACTGATAAAATGGTCTTAGTCTAGTACCACAGAGACCTCTCTTAGGCTACATCAGAAAAGGAGCAATTTTAAGTGTACATGACCCATTATGACCCCTGTTGATAGACTTAAGGATTTCTGGAGTAGCAAGCACCATTCCAAGCTGTGTTAGTTCTCCCTCCTCCTCCCTGACTTCATTGTCTAACCAAAGTAATGACTCTAATAAAAATAATTTTTAGGGGAGTTAAAATAGAAAGTTGATGTCATGGCAGATTAGCAAGGATAAAAAGTTTAGACCAGAGAGGGCTACCATGTGTATCCCTCAATCTATTGTGATTGCCCACTTAACATTCTAATAGTACAAACCCTGCCTCATCCTTCCCTAGAAAGTCTCTGTGAGGCCAGGTGCAGTGGCTCATGCTTGTAATCCCAGCACTTTGACAGACCAGGGCAGGAGGATCATTTGAAGCCAGTAATTCCAGACCAGCTTGAGTATACATCAATACCTTCTTTCTAAAGAAGGAAGGAAGGAAGGAAGGAAGGAAGAGAGGGAAAGAGGGAGGGAGGGAGGGAGGGAGGGAAGGCTCAGTTAGGGTGGCATATGTCTATAGTCCCAGCTACTCAGGAGGCTGAGGCAGGAGGATTGCTTAAACCCTGAAGTTAGAGGTTACGGTGAGCTATGATGATAACACTGCACTCCAAACTGGGCAACAGAGCAAGATCCTATCTCAAAAGAATAAAAAACAAAATAATAAAGTCTCTAAGATCTCTTGCACTTTTCTCAATATACACAGATTTCACCTCTTCCTAGTATTTCCTTAAAATAAACATAGTAATGCAACGCCAAAATTTATCCAGGGTACTACAAGATATATATAGGTATAGATATAGATGATATAGATAGATACATATTAATAATTACAGAAGTAGTAATAAAAATTTTCAGCTAACAGTTTCAATATAAATAAAAGTATTTTCAACTTGATGTATAGTAACAATAAAATTCAAAGATACAAAAAGTGCATGAATCCCTAAAAGATCAACCTAAAATCCTCAAAACTGAAATCCCCCTTCTTAGAACTAAAAAGTCTTCTAAATTTGTTATTTATCCCATTTCATTCAAGGCAAATATGTTACTAAAAAAAATTTCCTATCATACTCAGTTTGAGCTAAACTTCCTAAATTTGCTGACATTCAGTTGATTAAATTCTGAATAGTACGTTACTGACACAGCCACTGATAAGAAAGGCGAAAATGCAATTTGTGCTTCAAAACATAATCTTGGGTAACCTTATCCTTATCCAAGATACTACTATTAGCTATATCCTGATTCAGATTTGCCTCTATTCTCTTACAACAGTCATGCTGGGGAGACTAAGCAGAAGTATTGATTGCTCCTCCTAATATATATGAGGTGTGACAATTAAGTTTGCAAACTCATCCTGGAAAAAGCATTACATACCTCATTGCTGAACATCACTATGGTCACCTTCAAAGTCCTGCCTTGGGAAGCTGTGCACTGATCCCAGTGCCTAGTACACCCTTCAAAGCAATTTTGGAACTATTTTTCTGGAATGACTCTCAGAGCTATCTCATATGCAGTGTAACAATTAAGGTTGTGAACCTGCCATTGTGAGCTTACATTCACAGCACTGTAGGAACAGCTCAGTAAGGTTTCACAACCTTGGTATATCAGTGTCTCCCTTAGTGTTTGTGCCAATGTGAGGTAGTGTCCTACAGAAAGGCATTCATTATTGGTTTTGTGTGTTGTACGATAACAGCTCTGCTGGTCATTCCAGAAAAGGAATTTTGGGAGAGGTTCTCAAAGGGAGAACTTTGATGGTGAACATGGTGCTATTCAGCAATGAGATATGTAGTACTTTTCCTAGGATGAGTTTGCGAACTTAGTTTTTAGATCTCATACTCACCTACCAAGACAAAATGACATGGGCGACTCTATCGGTCAGTTACCTAATAGACCCTTAATAGCTCCCCCTAAAGTAGGTAGTGAAGACAGCTTAATATATAGATAGTTCACAAAAATATGGTCAGGGCTAAGAGGAATCCATCAAGGAATGGTGAGCCACCCTGAGACGGGCAGCAAAGGAAGCAGCTACATCCCCAGGCCTGAAGAAGCAGCAAAAGGGAAGCTCCCAGGACCAATGAACTGGTTAAGTTCAGCAGGAGCTGCCATTCTCCAGGGGGAAATTCAACCACTGCCCATTCCTGGCTCAACAGAGAGGTTTCCACAGGAATGAATTCATCAGCTCCACCTCTGAGGCCTGCTGATGCCTTCCATTGGCCAAAGACAACTGGAAGCCAGAGGGCAAAGCAGCTTCCTGTTGCACACTCTCCAGAGGTGCAGAAAGGTAGAGACTGGGTCTGGACAGACAAACGGAGAATGCCCAGCACAGGCACTGATGCTCTCAAGATATTTCCACAAAGCTTTAGGAGATAGAAATAGATGAAGAGTGATTACTGATAAAGCAGCATGGAATGAAAGGACCAGCTGAGCTCTGGAAAAGAGAATACAAACTGTCCACACGCAGCTGCACTACCTTCCATCTTTCCATCAGAGCCACGTCGGTACCAATGGACCTGAGACCCAGTAAGAGAAATCCTAGAGGGTTATAGCATTAGGCTTCTCATGAGCATTCAGTGCCTTCAAAGTTCTGAAGAAAAAAAATACTTTAATCTTATGTATATTGCCTATCCAAATAACAAAACAGGAGGACAAAATATAGAAATTTTCAAACATGGCTTGGCGCCTGTGGTTTAACGGGCTAAGGTGCCAGCCACATACACCTGAGCTGGCGGGTTCGAATCCAGCCCAGGCCCGCCAAACAATGATCACGGCTGCAACCAAAAAGTGGCTGGGCATTGTGGCGGGCCCCTGTAATGCTAGCTACTTGGGAGGCGGAGGCAAGAGACTCACTTGAGCCCAGGAATTGGAGGTTGCTGTGAGCTGTAATGCCACGGTACTCTATCCAGGGTGACAGCTTGAGGTTCTGTCTCAAAAAAAAAAAAAAAAAAAAAGAGAAAGAAATTTTCAAACATGTAAGAACTATGAAAATTGACATACCCTAACGTCCTCCTTAGGTAGTTCTCTGAGGGCATCCTCCAACAGAACAAGGAAGAAGAAATGAGCTGCTTGAAAAAAAGTGGTTAAGAGAATTTCCAAGCCTGGAAAAAGTTAAGACTATAATAATTATAGATAAGAATGAGAGATAGATCATCACTCACCAGATATTAAACAGAAAAAAATTATAAGATAAAGGCAGCTTAAATTTGAAGCTAACTAAAGTGTGAAATGAGTTGGAGTAATAATAAAAATCGAATTCTCTTGACCTTAATACTAGATTTGCTTTCTTTAGCATGACACTGGGTCTTAACTTGGTACACTTAGTGAAGGAAGCATAATCACAGTGTATTAGTCAACTCACAGAGTAATATTTTTTAACAGCTGAAATACTATGAATGTTGTTTATTTGACTTTTAGCGTCAACAATTTATTATCTACAATTCATTCTAATCTGTATGTTAGAATATAAATGTTATCAAATTAAAAAGGAACATTTTTAAAGAAAATAAAAGCAGAGATGATACTTTTAATGAGATGCAGAGGGAAAGAAAAGGTCTTAGAGTGAAGAGTGGGAGTGATAGTATCTTCACCTTACAAGGTTCGTACACAGGAAACCAAATATGTTCCTTAGTTGATAGAAGCAGAAATGGGGATTGGATAATACTGAGAAGTTACAAGGTCACCAGTGGAGAACCTGGGAAAAGCCATGTTAGTATCAAAAGCAGGAGAGAGGGATAGCCGGAGGGAGGGAGGAATGTAAAGGACATCAGTAGGGTAGAAATACACTAAGTCAGCATTTATCTTAGAATAATGCCCATAAATAATGTCTAAATAGAATCGGTGAAGAATTATTTGGCCCTGTGAGGAAAACCATCAGAAATGCTAAAATGAGAAATAGTGAAAAGAGATTGCCTCTGAGGGTAGCAATCCGGTTGAAAGGGGGAAGGGCCTAATCTGAAAGAAAAGGAATCCTCTATGTAATGTGAACGTAGAAAGTTAAACACAGTCTCATGCTGTCACAATGACAGGCTGCATAAGGGTCCCATAAAATGTAATGGAGCTGAAAAATTCCTGTCGCCTAGAGATGTTATAGCCACCATAACCATCCCAGGACAACACATTGCTCACAGGTTTTTGTGGTGGTGCCGTAGTCAACAAACCTACTGTGCTCCTGGCATATAAAGGCCAGCAGGTGTGAGGACGGACCGTGCACAGCAGTCAGTGATGATAATAACTATGTTACTGGTTGATACAATTACTATAGTATACTTTTATTATTATTTTAGAGTGTAAAAAAGAAAAATGTGAACGGTAAAACAGCCTCACAAATGTCCTTCCGGAACTATTCCTGAAGAAGGCCTTGTTGTCATAGGAGATGACAGCTCCATGCGTGTTACTGCCCTGAACACCCACCCCCCGAGTAGGTCAAGATGTGGAGGTGACAGACAGTGATGTCAACCATCCTGAGCCTATGTCGGCTAATGTGTGATTGTCTCTTAGTTTTCCACAAAAAAGTTTAAAAACCAAAAGAATAAAGTTTCTGAAAAATAAAAATGCTTATTGAATAAGGATATAAAGAAAAAATATATTTGTACAATGTGTTTGTGGGTTAAGGTAAGTGATATTACCAAAGAGTCAAAATGTTTAAAAAAACTTTTTCATGTGCACTAATGTACACAGCTATGGTTTAATTAAAAAAAAAAAAGACGTTTTCAAAAGTTTATAAAATGGCTCAGCACCTGTGGCTCAATGGGCTATGATGCCAGCCACGTACACCTGAGCTGGCAGGTTCGAATCCAGCCCAGGCCCGCCAAACAATGATTGCTGCAACCAAAAAATGGCCAGGCTTTGTGGCGGGCGCCTATAGTCCCAGCTACTTGGGAGGTGGAGGCAGGAGACTCACTTGAGCCCAGGAGTTGGAGGTTGCTGTGAGCTGTGATGCCATGGCACTCTATCCAGGGTGACAGCTTGAGGCTCTGTCTCAAAAAAAAAAAAAAAGTTTACAAAATGAAAAAGTTACAGTAAGCTAAGGTTAATTAATTATTATTATTATTTTACCTATACATGTGTTTGCTTGGTTTCCACTTTTTGCCTTCACAAAATTAAAAAGGCTTAAAATTTAATAACAATAACAATGTTTAAGATAAGGACTAGAAACAAAAATCTCGTAAAGAACAAACAAAGGTAAATACATTCAGAAAAGAAAGCAGATATTTGCTACAGTGAAATATTGAGCAATAATAATAATAACACAAAAAAGTAACATTCACATTGTCAAATAAGAGTATGTCTATTATAGAATGCTTTGACTCTGAGGTTCAGTATGGAGTCATCAGTTAATTGCTTCTTATTATTTTTTCCCAAACTCTCAAAAAATAGACAAATAATATTTATAAATAAAAGATAATTTTAAAAAACAGATCATGCCAAATCTTTTTTTAAATTTTTTTCATTAAATCATAACTTTGTACATTGATGCATTTATGGGGTTCAGGGCACTGCTTCAATATACAATGTGAAATATTTACATTGAACTAAGTAACACATCCATCACAATTATACTCATTTCTTAATAATTTTGAAATGTATCCTTGTATCATGTACATTAGGTGAGGTCCCCCCAAATATCCTGCCTCCTCCCATATCCCCCCTCCCCTCTCCTGTCTCTCCTCTTCCCTTATACTTTCTGGACTATAGTTATGTTTTTACCATTCGCATGAGTATATAGGTGTTTATATACTGATTTCATAGTGGTATTGAGTACATTGGATACTTTTTTTTCCATTTTTGAGATACTTTACTAAGAATGTGTTCCAGATCCATCCAGGTAAACATAAAAGGTGTGAATTCACCATCCTTTTTATGGCTGAATAGTATTCCATGGTGTATATATACCACAATTTGTTAGTACATTCAATGGGCACTTAGGCTGTTTCCATGTCTTGGCAATTATGAATTGGGCTGCAATAAACATTCTGGTGCAAATGTCTTTGTTGTAAAATAATTTTTGATCATCTGAGTATATACCTAGTAGAGGAATTACAGGATCAAAGTAGGTCTACTTTTAGTTCCTTGAGTGTTCTCCAAACTTCTTCCCAAAAAGGTCGCATTAGCTTGCATTCCCACTAGCAGTGTAGAAGCATTCCCTTCTTACCACATCCACACCAACATCTGCAGTTTGAGGATTTTATGATGTGGGCTAATCTTACTGGAGTTAGATGATATCTCAAAGTGGTTTCGATTTGCATTTCTCTGATGATTAAGGATGATGAGCATTTTTTCATGTGTTTGTAGGCCATGTGCCTGTCTTCATCAGAGAAGTTTCTGTTCATGTTCTTGCCCACTTAGAAATGTAGTTATTTATTCTTTTCTTATTGATTAGTTTGAGTTCTCTTTAGATTCTAGTTATCAGATTTTGTCAGAAGCATAACCGGCAAAAATCTTCTCCCATTCTGAAAGTTGTCTGTTTGCTTTACTTACTGTGCTCTTGGCTATGCAAAAGCTTTTTAGTTTGATCAGATCCCGGTAATGGATTTTTGGTGTTGCTTCAATTGCCCAGGGGGTCCTCCTCATAAAATATTCTCCCAGGCCAATTTCTTCAAGTGTTTTTCCCTCCACTCTCTTTTAGTATTTTTATAGTTTTGTGTCTTAAGTTTAAATCTCTTATCCAGTGAGAATTAATTTTTGTTAATGATGAAAAGTGGGGGTCCAGTTTCAGGCTTCTACAAGTTGCTAGCCAGTTCACCCAGCACGATTTGTTAAATAGGGAGTCTTTCCTCCACTAAATATTTTTGACAGGCTTGTCAAAGATCAAATGACGATAAGTAGCTGGGTTCATCTCTTGTTCTCTATTCTGTTTCATATATTTATCTATCTGTTTTTGTGCCAGTATCATGCTGTTTTGATCACTATAGATTTATAGTATAGCCTGAAGTCTGATAATGTGATACCTTCTGATTTGTTCTTATTTCTGAGTAATGTATTTGCCATTCGAGGTTTTTTCTGACTCCATATAAAACAAAGTACTATTTTTTCAAGTTCTTTAAAGTATGACAATGGTGCTTTAATAGGGCTTGCATTAAATTTGTAGATTGCTTTGGGTAGTATGGACATTTTCACAATGTTGATTCTTCCCAGCCATGAGCATGGTATGTTTTTCCATTTGTTAACATCTTCAGCTATTTCTTTTCTCAGACTTTCATAGTTCTCTTTCTAGAAATCTTTCACATCCTTTCTTAGGTAAATTCCCAATTTTCATCTTCTTTAGCACTATTGTAAAGGGAATAGTGTCCTTGATTATTTTTTCAGCTTGACTATTGTTGGTGTATATAAAAGCTACTAACTTGTAAGTATTGACTTTGTATCCTGAGACACTGCTGTATTCCTTGATCACTTCTAAGAGTTTTGAAGTTGAGTCCCTGGGATTTTCCAGGTATAGGATCATATCATCAGTGAAGAGTGAGAGTTTGATCTCCTCTGACCCTATCTGGTTACCCTTGATCACCTTCTCTTGCCTGATTGCAATGGCTAAGACTTCCATTACTATGTTGAATAGCAGTGGAGACAGTGGGCATCCTTGCCTCATTCCTGATCT
>CAUYON010117619.1:0-54878 GCA_963573935.1 Arctocebus calabarensis
TTTAGCTTGAATTAAGGGATTTGGGGGGACCATTTAACTTAATTATTGCTAGTTTTGAAATGTCTTTGTAAGAGTAGGGTTGGCACAGATGCAGCAATATGTAAGATTAGGAGATGGGGTCACACTTATCTGTGTTCCTACGGAAACTATTTGAATATTTGTTTTATATGCATTTTTATTCACTTTTCAGACATGCTATGAAAGAGCACCCATCTGCTGCTCAGCAAGCATTTGTAGCTCGTACAGTGGCAGAATGGGCCAAAAGCTTAGTGTTGTGACCTGTTTTAAGAATAAAGTATCTTGAAATAAAAAAAAAGAAAGAAAAGAAAATGTGGATATAATTTACCAAATGGAACTGGCTGAACTGCAGAATTGTGACTCTCTGAAAGGCACATTCAAGTCAAGCAGCCTTCCTAATTTCTATGCATCTCTCCCCTCTGGGACATGTCCTAATCCCAGGAACCATGGACTCAAAATGGCAACCATCTTTGGCAGCACTTATGTCTATGAACAGACTTTTATCAGAATGAAACATCTGAAGTCTCCAACCAAATCTAGACTAACTGATGCACACTTGCATCACTTGTTACGACTAGCAGTGACAAATATGGAACTGGACATTGACCATCTCATTAGCCAAAAGCAACTGGCCCATAGTTCCCATTGAAATACTGGTAAGTTTGTTGATTTAACTTTATTTGTTCTTCATTTTAAATATTGTATTTGTTCCCATTTTATTTTTTTACTTCAAATAAGATATGTGGAGTGTGCATAGGAATTCTTCATAGTTTTTTTTTTTTTTTTTAGATTATAGTCCAGCCTGCCAACAGTCTGAAGGACACTGAACTGGCCCCCTGTTTAAAAAGTTTGAAGACCCCTGATATACTCCATAATATTAATGCATTCATGTATTGGTGGACTTGGGTTGGATCCATATCTTGACAATCATGAATTGTTCCACTATAAACATCGAAGTGCAAGTGTCTTTTTTACAAAAAGACCCCCCCAACTCCTTGGGTAAGTACTAGTAGTGAGATTGCTGGATCAAATAGTAGGTCTGCTCTAAGCTCCTTGAGGAATCTCCATCCTGCTTTCCATAGAGGTTGTACTCATTTTCTGTCTTGCCAACAATATATAAGTTGGCGCAGTTCCTCTGCTCCATACCAGCCCCTGTTGCTTTGGGACTTTTTGATACGAAACATTCTTAGTAGAGTTAGGTTATATCTCATTATAGTTTTTATTTGCATTTCCCTGATTATTAGAGAGGTTGAGCATTTTTTTGTGTATTTATTGCCATTAGACTATCTTCATTTGAACACAAGTTTCTGCTCCTTTCCTTTGCTCACTTTTTAAGAGACATGCACAGAAATTACTTTGAAGATGACAAATGAATAGCCAATAAACACATGAAAAAATGCTCATCAGCCTTAATCATCAGAGAAACACAAACAAAACCACTCCGAGAGGTCATTACCTCCAGTGAGATTAGTCTGCATCGCAAGAAACTTTTCAATTTAAGTCCCATTTGTTTACTTTTGCCCTTGCTGTTATTGCCATCATGGTTCTCTTCATTAATTCCTTCCTTAGTACAATTCTAAAAGAGTTTTTCCAACATTTTCTTCTAAAATTCTATAGCTTAATGTCTTAGGTTTAAGTTTTTTATCCATCAATCATTAATTGTAGTGAGTGGTGAGAGCTGCAGATCCTGGTTCAGTCTTTTGTGTCTGTCTTTCCAGGTCTTCACACACCATTCGTTGAAGAGGGATACTTTTCCTCATTGTGCGTTTTTATCTGCTTTACTAAAGATCTAATGGGAGAATGAGGATGATTTTATCTCTGGCTTCTCAGTTCGGAGTGATTTACAGATTTGATGTAATGCCCATTAAAATTCCAATGTCATTTTTTGCAGATCTAGGAAAAACAGTTCTATGCTTCATAAGAAATCAGAAAAGACTTCAAATAGCCACGGAAACCTTTTGTGGTAAGAATTAATCAGAGAAATCCCTTTACCAGCCTTGAAGCTATACTACAAGGGTACAGTAACCAAAACAGCATGTTACTGGCACAAAAACAGAAATAATGGAATGTCTTTTAAGGGTGCATTTGGGTATTGTGGGCATTACTACATGAGGAACAGATACAACAATACCTGAAAAATGGTGCACCATTAATGTCAGCAATTTTCTGCTATATTTATCTGTTGTCAATAAAATATGTGGAAATAGACTTCCAATAGTCTTAACATACAATGTGTCCTAAAAAACTCTCAGGATTATTAGAAAATCTCAAATATTTTCTAGTGTATTGCAAAAGATGTCCTCCTTTCATCCCAGTTCCTAACTTCATAACAAACACTTATTCTTAAGGTTGCATTGAAAAAACTAAGTTCCAACTGGCAATATACTCTCTTTGGGTACAATATATAATAACATTTTCGATTAGCACACCAAAACCCTGACTTCAGCATTATACAATTCATTCATATAACAAAAACATTTGTACCCCCTTAATATTTTGGAATAGAAATTTAAAAATATACTAAAATTTAAAAAATTTTAAAATTTCTATAGCCATCTTTTTGCTAAAGGAAAGAAGTTGTTTTCTGATCTAAGCATGCTGAAATTTTATCTTCTTAATTATTTGTGCACGTATTATGTGTTTTTTTATTTTTAGCATTATTTGTAGACATAAATAACAATAAAAAACTATGAAGATGGGGTGGTGCCTGTGGCTCAGTGAGTAGGGCACTGGCCCCATATACCGAAGGTGGCGGCGGGTTCAAACCTGGCCTCGGCCAAACTGCAACAACAACAAAAAGCTGGGCATTGTGGCAGGCGCCTGTAGTCCTAGCTACTTGGAAGGCTGAGGCAAGAGAATCGCCTAAGCCCCAGAGCTGGAGGTTGCTGTGAGCTGTGATGCCACAGCACTCCACCAAGGGCAACAAAGTGAGACTCTTTCTCAAAAAAACAAACAAAAAAAAAAAACTCTGTGAAGATAACACTGTAAATACACAAATCCACATTAGGAACCATAAACATTTAAGTCATTTCATTGAGAACAAGTTTATATTACACATGACATAATCTTCTTCAGATACATACTACAGTAGAATTTTTCCAAAAAATTAAATTTCAATATTGCAATTTTCATTTTTAATCGTAGGAATTGTTATTATAAAGTTTTAATATTTTGCAGAAATATTTCAATATTTTAGGCTACTAACAATTTGATACTCAAACCAATCAACTGAGATTTCAAGTCCCTTCTATTTGCAATGAAGGGCGAGGAAGGCTCTAGAGGGTCCCATCACATTCTTTACCATCATGTAATTCAAAAATACATTGGCAAAATTAATGTTAGTAAATGTCAAGGCTTCTATCCTAGTCCAGAAAATGGCTGTCATATGATGTGCCCAGGAATTTGTTCTTACTTATTCTGGAAAATTATTTGATGGTATTTTGTAGCATGACTACAACTAGAATGAAAAAAAGCCTCAGGATTTTTAAATGAGTAAAGACAACTACTTGGTGGTGCTGAAAAGGAAAGTTAACATAGGTTACATTAACTGAAGTTACTGTAAGGAGGTTATGGAATGCACTGTCGAATGTTACTCTTATTTCTGACCTAGTACCCTTGGCAAGTGACCAAGTCCTTCAGTAGAGACAGGCTCCCTGGAAAGTCTCAAAGGCCTATCGTCAGTCTGGTACTGCAGCTGACACCTATAATCCTAGTTATTCAGAGAGACTGAGGCAGGAATCGCTTTAGGTCATGAGTTTGAGACCAGCCTGAACAAGAGCAACACCACTTCTTTACAAAACACAGAAAAAATATAGGTGGGTGTTGTGGTGCATGCCTGTAGTCACAGCTAGGAGGGAAGGTGATGCAGGAATATTGCTTCAAGCCAGGAATTCACTATCACAGTGACCTATGATACCACTGCCCTCTAGACAGGGAACAAAGTGAGACCTTGTCTAAAAAAAAAAAAAAAAAGGCCAGGAATGGTGGATCATACCTGTAGTCCTAGAACTCTGGAGGTCAAGGTGGGTAGATTTTATACCTGACCTGCCAGAGCAAAGTGAAACACTTCTCTACTAAAATTAGAAAACCTAGCTGGGCATTGTGGAGGGTGCCTGTATTCCCAGCTATTTGTCAGGCTGAGGTTAGAGGATTATTCAATTCCAAGAGTTTTGAGATTGCTGCATGAGCTGTGATGCTGTAAGACTCAATCCAGGGCAACAGAGTGAGACTCAATCTAAAAAAGAAAGGCCTTTTGTATTCACCTGGATGGAGGGGGAACACATTCTTCTTAGTAAAGCATTACAAGAATGGAGAACTAAGAATCCAATGCACTCAATTCTAACATGAAGGCGCTAGATTAACTAACACAAGGGGGTGAGTAGGTAGGGGAATGAGCAAGTGGTGAGAGGGGAGGAAAGAGGGGGAGGGACAGTCACAGTGTATGGCACACCTCTTGGGAGTGGGACACATTTACAAGAGGGATTTTTATCTAACAAATGCAAGCAGTGTAAACCAATTTTTTGTACCCTCGATGAATACCAAATAATGAAAAAGAAAAAAAGATAAAAGCCCATCTTCTTACTGTTATTGCCCCTAGTGACAACCAAGTTTGTCACTAAGATATTTGAGAAAGTCTGCTGGATTTGTTCTTACGTGTTTCATCTTACTCTTAAAGTATACAATAACCTAGTCAGCTTACCTCGTATGCCACTTTCTCATCTGATGAGGAGGAAGCCGTGGGGACATCAGGAAACACCTGGAACTTGGATGTTTCCTAATAGCTAAATTATTAATCCATCTTTAATCAGGACTTAAGACTTATGTGAGGTAATACTTCTCATTATTTTATCTAATTTAGTATTCTTTCTCTTAATATAGGAAAAATGTAATAGTTAAGAAGTTAAATGATGGTCTCATGATGCTCTCCAGGGAGCAACCTTATCTTGAATATTGTTCTGGAGTCAAAAAAGCAAGAAGAAAAGCATCATGACTTTGTGTAGAATATGAAGAAATGATCCGGCAGCCTATAGGCAAAATCCAACACAGACGTTCAGTTAATATTCTATGCACATGATTTCGCATGAAAATGCAAGTTAAGTCTATCAAGTGTAGAACACAAATGTCTTAACCCTGTAATTGGGTAAAAGAGGTGAAATCTGTGTTGATTAGTAGCATGTAAGCACTCCAATTTGTACAAATAATCAACACGTCGAATCCCATCACGGCATAAATGTATGTATGATCTATGTACAAATGACTTAATTTAAAAAAAGGAAAAAAAATGAGATTTAGATTTGGGGGGGCACTTCCTGCATGGCAACAAGAAAAAAAAGAATTAACATCAACTCTGAAACGTGTTTCTCCTTCTTAGAAACTCTGATTTTTATTCTGTACCCCTGTAAGACCTATGTTTAAGATCTCCCTGTAAACGCTGTAAACACACTGAGAAGTCCTATGTATATGAAGTTCTCATCTAATTTGATCACTTACTATAAATAACACTGGGGTTTAGGTTTTATAGGATGCAGTGGATGAACCAGAGAGGATGATTCAGGCAGGTCACATACCTACATGACAATTGAGGCATCAAAACTGAAAGAATCTCAACCTAAGTGTCCTTTCTGTGCTAACCTGTATTGTATACATCTGACATTTGTCACTTTGAAATTAAACTGCATTTCAGAGTGTCAAAAGAGACTTTTGGAAATCTGGAATGTGTAGAAGCTGATGACTAGTTTGTGGCTTTCACTTGCTTGTTTATATTCTTTGCTAATCATTAGTAAATATCAGTGTTGGGGAAAACCTGTGACTCATTACATTTTGACAATGTAATGACTTCTGGTGATGTCAATACGATTGATTAGAAATGATAATAGGCTGAGTGTTTCTTTTCAGTTTGCTTGACATTCGAAAATTTCATTCAAAAGAAGCCACGTTTCCTGCCTATTTAAGTTATTATTGTTAAGTTACAGGATAATTGTATGGAAAAATACCATAATGCCTCATATCTGTGAAAACTTTAATGTGAGCAGCAAATTATTGGAAACATTACCATAATAATCATAATTCCATAAAATGTCTGATTCTAGTATCTTTAGGAAAATCTTGAAATATGCAATAAGCTAAGTGTGAATAATGATGGTAATCCTGCTACAGACAGTACAAACATTAAATTTATTCCATAACAACAAAAACACAATAATAACAATGTGACAACACTAATCTCATTCATGAGAGTTCCACCATCATGACTTAATCACCTCCCCAATTCTCCATGTTCTAAAATCACCTTGCCAGGTAAGTCACACTGCCTCAGAAAGTTATTCTAGACAAGACATCATGAAAGTGGTCAGAAAATATGGAGATTCTTTAATAAAACAGAATGTAGAGCGTAGAAATCAATGTACACAAATAGTCACCTGATCTTTGAAAGGATGCGAAGATAACTGAGTGCAGCAAGGACAGCATTTTTAGGAAAACACCTATGGTGCATAATGCAAGAGGACATGTCGGATCTATTAGTACACATGTCTTAACACAATAATTCAGTCAATGAGATGAGGTATACTTTAACCAGTGTGATGTACGTGTTCCTAATTCTATATGAAATCAACACCTTGTACTCCATAAATGCATCAATGTATACATGATCTATGTATTTATAATTTAATAAAACATGTTATTATAATAATTGTTCACCATATGTAAAAATAAACAAGTAAATTTAGATGTAGCACATCCAGAAAATGTACTCAATTTCTAGAATAGATTGTTATATATTGAATGATCGTGCCCTCCCTAAATATATACATCAAATCCTGACCTAACAGCGTGATGATATTAGGTTGTGAGGCAGTAGAGAGGTGATTGTGTCATGATAGTGGAACCCTCATGAATGAGGTTAGTGTATTTAGGAAAGAGACCCCATGCATCTATAATCCCTTCATCCAGATGAAATTACAGCAAAAAGATGGCTGTCTCCGAGCCAGGAAGGGGGCCCTTACTAAATACTGAATCTGCTGTCCCCTTAATTTAGGACATCCCTGTGTCCAGAATTGTGAGAACTAAATGTTTTTTTTTTGCTTATAAGCCGTTAGTTAGGCATTTTTTTTACAGAAACCTGAATGGATTGAGACATATACCTAAATATAAATTACAAAAACTGAAAATTTCTAAGGAAAAAAAACACAATGAAATCTATGGCATGGGTTTGAGGATGACTTTTTTAGATACAACAATGAGGATTCGTGAAATAAAAACCCGTAATTTAAAATTAAACACTTGTCCTTTATGAAAAACCTTGTTAAGAGAATAAAAGGATAAGTCTTATTGGGAAAGATGTTTGCAAACCATTTATCTGGCAAAAAATTTGCACCTAAAATACAAAAAGAAAACAATTCTTAAAATGCAACAAATATAACGCTATCGCCATGCAAACAAGTGATCAAAAAGTTTAAAAAGGCACCTTGCCATTAAGAAAATATAAATGACAACTTACACATAAAAAGATGCTCCATATAATTTGTCATAAAAGGATTGAAAATTAAAGAAAAAGACAATGAGATGCCACCACATAACTGTCAAATGGCTGAAGATAAAAACAAACCCCTTTCCCCCAAATAAACAGAAACCAAGAAAAACGTCAAACTACAACTGAAGGAAGGATGCAGAGCAATAGAAACCCTCATTCATTGTTGGTGGTAATGTAAAGTGATGGCGCCACATTGGAAGACAGTTTGGCAAGTTCTTCCACGAATAGTCTTACTGCACAATTTAGGCATCACGTCAATGACCTACGTATTTTCACTGGGGATATTTAAACCAATGTTCACATAAAAACATGCAAACAAATGTGTATAAATTTTCATTCATGGTCACAAAAAACTGGAAGCAATCACACTTTTCTTCAATAGGGATGGATAAACAAATTGTGTTACATCCTTATAAGGAACTATTACTCAGTGATATGTAGATCGGAATTATTATACCGAGAAAAGCAGAGATGAATCTTAAATCCTTGCAATTGAGAAAGTCACTTTAAAAATGTTTCATGTAATATGATTCTAATTACATAACATTCTGAAAAGACCATAGAGAATTTTGAGTTGCCAGGAGTCAGAGAAAGAAAACAGGGATGAATAGGGGAAGCACAGGGATTTCTTTTCCTCACACTTTGCATTGAATGATCACTGCATTAAAAAGTTACCAAAAAATTTATTGGTGAAGATGTGAAGAAAAGAAAATCCTTACAAATTGTGGATGAGAATTCAATTGGTATACTATGGAAAACAGCAGGGACGTTCCTTGAAATATTAAAAATAAAACTTCCATATGATCCAGCAATTCTACTTCTGGATATGTCTCCAAAGGAATTGAAATCAGGAAGGTAAAGAGACATCCGTGCAGTCGTGGAAATCACAGCCCTATTTGAAATGGCCAAGATACCACCTGTGTATTCCAGCTAAGTGCTGACTGATGGATAAATGGATAAAGATAATGTGACACGTACAGACATGTACAAAATTGAATACCATTCAGCCTTGAAAAAGGAAGAAATCCTACCAGTGTTCATAACATAGATGATCTTAGAGGACATTATTCTAAGTAAAATAAACCATAAACGAAAGGAAAGATACTGAATGATCTCACTTCCTTTGTTTCTCTTAATTTTTTCTTTTGTGTGTGTGTGTGTGTGTGTTTGATCAGGGCTGGGTTTGAACCCACCACCTCTGGCATATGAGCAGGTGCCCTACTCCTCTGAGCCACAGGTACCGCCCGCTTAATATTTTTATTAAATCATAACTGTGTGAACTCTCAGAAGCAGACAGCAGAATGGTAGTTGCCAGCAGTTCAAGGCAGGGAGAAGAGGGTGTGTGGAAGGGGAATGTTAGCTGAGGGTTTAAGATTTCAGATAGAAAGGATGAATACATTTTGGAGATCTGTGATGTAGCATAGTGACTATAATTGATAACAATGTCTTTCAAACACTGCTAGAAAAGTAGATTTTTATCTTTCTTTTCTTTTCTTTTCTTTTATTTTTTTGCAGTTTTTGGCCAGGGCTGGGTTTGAACCCGCCACCAATGGTATATGGGGCCGATGTCCTACTCCTTGAGCCATAGGCGCCACCCGAAAAGTATGTTTTTAAATTTATAACTGCGAAAACAAATATTGTAAGTATGTGAGGTAAAGGTTATGTTAGGTTTATTTACTTATTTCACAATGTACACATATATCAAAACTTCACACTGTACCATTTCTATTTGTCAATTAAATCTTAAATAATCTGTGGGGAAAAATAAGCAGCTGACCATGATTCAAAAAGAGAGTGCTGGTTGAGTGGGTGAAGCCCACGTTTACTTTAGGGGTTAAAAATATTATCTACGATGCCGTAGTGTTTGATACCTGAGACTATGCATTTATCAAAATTTAAAGAAATTAACAGACAAAATTTAAAAACATGTTCAGGAAGTTGAGGGATCTCAGGTTGAGCTTCCACAAACGGAGCAATCTAATGGTTTTCGAAATGTTGAAAAGGCCCCTTTTATTGCACTTTATGGCGCTTTATAGACATTGCACCTTTTACAGCTTGAAGGTCTGAGGCCAACTTGCACTGGGCAAGTCTGTGGGCACTCGTTACCCTACAGTACACGCTCCTTCTGTGTCTCTGAGTCACATGGTGGGTCACACAAGATTTCAAACTTTCTCATCATTGTTGTATATTTTATAGTGAGTGGTGATCAGTGAACTTTGCTTTTGCTATTGTAATGGTTTTGGGGTGCCCCCAAGCCATGCCCTTGCAAAATGGCAAATTTAATCAAGAAGTGTGTATTTTCTGACTGCTCTATGGACAAGCTATTCCCCATCTCTCTCTCTCCCCTCAGACCTCTTCATTCCATGAAACATAACCATACTCAGTTGGCTAATTACTAAATTTACAATGACCACTAAGCATTCAAATGAAAAAAAAATCATCACATGTCTTTCACTAAATGGAAAGCAAGAAGTAAGCGAGCTTAATGTGGAAGGCTCATGGACAGTTAAGATGGGTCAAAAGCTTAGCATCTTGTGCCAGATAGCCAGGTTCTGAATACAAAGGGAAGGCACTTGAAGGAAATTAAATTTGTTATACTAGGGAACACACAAATGATCAGAAAGTGAAATAGCCTTCTTACTGATACGGAGAAAGTTTGAGAGGTCTGCATAGAGGATCAAATCAGCCACAACATTCTCTCAATCTAAGCCTAGTCCAGAGCAGAACTCCAATTCTCTTCAATTATATGAAGAATCAGAGAGGTGAAGAAACTGCAGAAAAAGAGTTTGAAGCTAGCAGAGAGTACTGCATGTGATTTAGGGAAAGAAGCTATTTCTATGATCTGAAAATGCATAATTTAAAGTGAGGGCGCCACATTGGAAGACAGTTTGGCAAGTTCTTCTACAAATAGTCTTACCACCTGCGCATGTGCTGGTGCAGCAGTTATCCAGAAGATAGAGCTAAGATCATTGACGTTGGCGGCTACAGTGTAGATGGATCAAGAGGATGCCATCTATGACTTGCACAGCTGGAGAGGAGAAGTCAAGGCCTGACTTGGAAGATGCAAAGGACAGACCGTCTCTCTTCTCAGTGGCTTATCTAACTGGCAATGTTAGATTGAAGCTGGTGCTTATTTACTATTTGAAAATCTTATGGCTCTTGAAAGTTACAGTGAATATTCTATGTTTGTTTTCTATAAATGGAACCACAAAAGCTCATATGACACCACATATGTTTACAGTATAATTTGTTAACAATTTTCAGCCAACTGTTGAGACCTGTTGCTCAGAAAAAAAAAATATTAATAACGCCACTCGTAGACAATGCTCCTGTTTAACCAAACCCTGTTGGAGATGCTCGAGCACATTAATGTTGGTTTCAAACCTGACAACACAGCATTCATTCTGCAGCACAAGGATCAATGCGTTTCAACTTGTAAGTCTTACTGTTTAAGAAACACAGGTTGTGAGGTGATAGCTGCCACAGAATGTGATTCCTATTATGGATATGACAAAGGCAATTGAAAACCTAGAAAGGATTCACTGTTTTAATGCCATTATGAACATCCAAGATTCATGGAAAGAATTTAAAATATCAATATTTATAAGAGTTTGAGACACATTGAATCTGACTCTTATGGATAACTTTGAAGGCTTTGAGACTTTAGTGGATGAAGTAACTGCAGATGTCCTGAAAATAGTCAAGAGAAATAGAATTGGGTATAGAATTGAAAATTGTGGCTGAATTGCTGTAATCCTAGGAGAAAACATTAAGGGATAAAAAGTTACTTCTTATAACTGGACAAAGAGAGATGTTTCTTGAAATAAAACCTACTTCTTGCAAAGATGGTATGAGCATTCTTGAAACCATAACGAAGAACTGACTAGTACATAAACTTAGTTAATAAATCAGGGGCAGGGTTTGAGAGGACTGACTTCATGTTTGAAAAATATTACACTTTGGGTAGAATGTTATCAAATGAAGATCACATGCTACAGAGAAATCTTTCATGAAAGGAAGAGCAATCAGTGTGGCAAACTCATTGTAGTCTTATTCTAAGATATTGCTGCAGCCAGCCCAAACTTCAGCTGTCACCACCCTGATCAGTCACCAGTCACCAGCATAAAGATTATGATTTGGCGAGCCTCATATGATCCTTGGCATTTTTTAGCCATAAAGTATTTTTAAAGTATGTATATTTTAAAACTTATACATACTTTAACTATTTTAGAGTTAAAATAATTAACTCTTTATATGTGCCTAAAAATTAAAAAAAAATGTGTGACTATCTTTAGTTAGTATTTGGCTTATTTTAGCAGTCTAGAACAAAACTTGATATTTCTAAAGTATATTAAAAAACCTCAGTCATGTGGAGGTTGGAAATTGTCCTGATTTCAAGGACTCTGGAAAAAGGTAGAGTCCAAAAGACAAAATGCATCAGAAGGTGAACATATCCCCTGTACTCTGGCTGATAACGTTGTGTCCCCGGATGTAAGGTTGGGTTACCAACTCCCCTATTGCTATATATGTATACTGAAATTAAGCAATTAGTTAAATGAATGTCAGATGCTAGGAAGCAAGTTTCAAACTGTTAATAGTTGATATATATGGATTAAAAAGTGAAGAAGGCTAAAATGATCCTTTGAGTTAATGAATCGGTATTAAGTTCTGTTCAACTTAGTACTGACACATGATTATGAATGGAAATATACAGATACATACACGCACCTGGGTCAGTATACTTACAAAACTTCCTCACCTAGTTACCTGAGAGGACCTAGAAACAATGACAATCCAGTAGTACAGAATATATCTAGCATTGAACCCAGAAAAATAGTTTCTAATATCATTCTTGAATAAAAATAACTCCTTGATGGGTGGCGCCTGTGGTTC
Source organism: Arctocebus calabarensis (assembly GCA_963573935.1). Taxonomy (NCBI): domain Eukaryota; kingdom Metazoa; phylum Chordata; class Mammalia; order Primates; family Lorisidae; genus Arctocebus; species Arctocebus calabarensis. The sequence goes on from CAUYON010117619.1 coordinate 12,443, forward strand.
AGTGGGTAAGGTGCCGGCCTCATATACTGAGGGTGGCAGGTTCAAAACCAGCCCTGGCCAAACTGCAACAAAAAAATAATCTGGCATTGTGGCAGGCACCTGTAGTCCCAGCTTACTTGAGAGGCTGAGGAAGAGAATCTGCTAAACCCAAGGAGCTGGAGGTTGCTGTGAGCTGTGATGCCATCGTACTCTACTGAGGGTTAATAAGTGAGACTCTGTCTCAAACAAACAACAACAAAAAAAGAACTCCTTGGATAAATGGTTTATTCTAGGTCTGAGGTAGGGAATACACAAATTCTTTTTCTATTTACTTCAAAACATAATGATGTAATTTCCTAACCAAGTCCAAATCAGCTAGTAGCCATCTCTTGGTGTTAAGTAATCAATCAATTTTGAATTTACACTCTTGAATGGTTTAAAGAAATGTGATAATGGCTGAGTGTCTTGACGTTATTTTAGCTAATGTTTTACTTACTTATCAGTTCATTTTGAAAACAACAACCCGTAGTGGAGAAAACTTTTATCAAAAATGTTGCATCAATCAATTTAGATTAAGGCGAGCAGATATCTTGTAAGAGTCATCTCATACTGACTGCTTCTGGTTTTCTTTATCTATATTTCCCATACCAATATGAATTGTTTCTTCTATATGCAGCCACAGCACATTAAGCATAGCCCATCATAACATTTAGTTCACTATATTACAACTATTATTTTTTATTTTCCTTGACCCATGCCAAAAGAGTATATACCTAGTATACAAAATGTTAATACAAAAATATACTTTAAAAGAATATTCTTAGTGAGATAATGGAGCAATTAATCAATTAATCTGTCTGTTAAAGCAGACATTAAGTTAGTCAGGCTCTTTAAAATTTCAGTGGGACAATTTTAGCCAGCATGACATGGAGCTTACCGAGGAAATGTGTATGATAGACTAGAATGTGGCATGAAGAAAAACAATCAATAAGAGATGAAGTAAATGAAGACAAGAGAAAAAAATAAGAAAAATAACGAATTATTGCAATAGAACTTAAGGAAAAGAACCAAGAAATTAGTGAAACTAATAAAAGGCATGCATTTTTCAATGAAGAAACTATTACGCTCCTGCCTAGTAGAAAACATGTGACCCTCATTTCCAGTATTTCAGAGATTATAAGTGATTAATAAGTTTATGGGTTATAAACTTTATTCAGCAGATAATATGTTGTGATTGCACGTCTGTATAAGTAATATAAGTATAAAAGTCAATGGAATAAATATATAGTATAATCAGCAAATCATGTAAATGGATACAAATAAAATATATCCTACAATGTAGCACCATTAAAGCACGCATTCCATTAGCTAAGACCAGGAACATTTAAGAAAGTTAAACATTCTCCTAATACAGTAAGCCTGAATAAATAAGAAAATACTATAACCTTCTGATTAGGAGCTTGTACTTCATTGTTAACGCTCAAGGTTTGGGCAGATGGGTTTCTAATCATGGTGGAATTCCTTGTCAGACCAGTCTTTTCTTGGATAAAAGCTATAAACTATGAAGAGTTTTTAAAATAAAACTGTGGAAAACCAAGACTATTTAAATGATAAAAAATAGGTGGACATTTGAACAAGAGAAAAATGTTGATGTATATTCTGTTTGCTTGCTTGATTTTGTGTCTATGTCTGGGGAAAGGCGCCAATTGACACCATGAATAACTGAATCTTCGGAAGAAGCTGACGGTCCTTTCGGAGAAGAAGAACAAGAACACAGAATTCTGAGTTCCCACACCTGCTGGAAAATGGGAGAAAATACTTTAAACAATAGAGCCAAAAAAGGGAGTCCAAATTCTGTTGTCAAAAGGAACATAACTATCTGGCTGCATCTGAAACTTCTTGTATGTGGGATAAATTCCCAGATTTCCTTAGCTGTCCAAGGGTAGAAGAAATGATTGGAGATTTTAGCTGTTTGCTATGGGCTAAAATCTGAAAATATGATGTCATCTATATTTGCTCATTCTTATTTTGCTCATATTTCTATTTATTTAAATCATACAATCACTGTACGTAGTGCAGAATTTACTCTTATATAGGATAAGTACTTATGTGTCTGTATATATTTTTATCCCTGTTTGGGAAGAAACTTGAAATAATGAGTTCTGAGTAAAGAAGAGATAAATTCTGAATTAAAAAAATCTATCTATCTGTATATTGATATATATATATATTTCTATAAATATCAAAATACGTACATCTGTCTATCTATCTGTCTATTTATCTATTTATCTATGTGAGTTAACTTCTCAGGTGGTAAAGTGTGATAAAACAATTATTTAAAATTTTTATGTCTGGCAATAGAGTATTGTTCAATGTTAAACTTTTATTAAATAGCCATTTACCTAGAAGTTTTAGCAGTGTGCTAACAAAGTTACACCAAAATTTTAGAAACCAAAACTAAATCACAACCAAAAAATTGCAGTGTTGTGCCTAATTTGGTAAACTACAAAAGCATTTGAATCACTGACACTCTGACAAAAATTACCTATTTCAACACACAGAAAAAGTTACCTATGTAAAACAAAAAGATGTCTAAAATTTGACTTCTTACAAAAACAGCTCAAATAATAAAAGAAATAACAAACTGGTAAATGATTTTAAATGTACATATTAAATATGAATGTAGGTTATATTCCTTATATATTCTCATTATATTCCTTTATATTTCCATACTTTTGTTACATTTTATTATAATGTTCCTTAAACAATAATATGTTTTCTTTAGAGAAAAATATTCTGCCTGAAACCAATCACAAGACATTAGCAGACTGTATTAAACCAAGACTAGGGGGACAATTTGTCTGAAGACATTAGGGTTGTCACACCTCGGGGACAGGATGCTACTGGCCTCTGGTGGACAGACACCAGAAACACCCCTAGATCTCCTGTAAGGCAGATCGCAGACCCAGAAGAAAGAATCACCTACCTCAAAATGTAAATGAAACTTCAGAGCACATGAAGACAAAGTTACAATATTGTGTTTCTAAAAACTTTTTAGAACATGAGAAACAACATGTTGTTTTGGATGTTTTAATTTATTACTACTGTAGATTTACCGGGTACAGGAGCAGGTTTGTTACATGAATATATTTCATAAATGTGAATTCTGGGCTTTTCATGCAGCCCTCATCCAATGAGTATAAACATTAGATAATTCCTAATTCCACATCCTCCTCCCAACCTCCAGTCCTCTCTCAGTCTCCCCTTGTGAGTCTCTAGTGTCTATTTTCCATTTTCTGTGATGACGTGTACTCATTATTTACCTCCAACTTTTTAATGAGAACATGCAGCTTTTGATTTTCTGTCTTTGAGTTACTCCACTTAGGGTAATAGCTTCCAATTCCATCCCAGTTGTGAAAGACATGATTTTAACCTTTTATATAGCTGAGTAGTACTCCTTGGTGTGATCGTGTGCCTGTGTGTGTGTGTGTGTGTGTGTGTGGAGGGTTATATTTACACTCATTGACATATCCGCATGCCGTATTTTAATCTAATCATTATTGATGGCCACTTAGGTCGGATCCATATCCTTGCTATTTGTGAATAGTGCTGCGGGATACATATGACTACAGGTATCTTTCTGATATAATGATTTCTTTTTTGGAGGGCAAACATACAGCAGTGTGGTAGGTCTACTTGCAGTTTTCTGAGAAACCTCTGTCCTGTTTTCCACACAGGTTGTGCTGATTTATATTTCACCAACAATATATAATCATTCCCTTTATAGACTAACCAACATCTATTGTTTTTAGCCTTTCTAATAATGGCCATATCACCTATAGTGAGATTGTCCCTTATTGTGCTTTTAATTTGTATTTTGCAGATAATTAATGAGGTAGAGCATTTTTTCATGTTTCTCGGCCATTTGTATGTCTTCTTTTGAAAAATATTTGTTGATGTCATTTTTCCACTTTTTAATGAGGTTATTTGCTTTCTTTGTAGAGTCATTTAAGTTCCTTTTAGATTCTGAGTCTTAGTCACTTGTCAGATGCATAGTTTGAGAATAATCTCCCCTATTTTGTGTATCGCCTATTACTCTATTTATTATTATTTTTGCTGTACAGAAGCTTTTTAATTTATGTAAGTTCCATTTGTTTACTTTTGTTTTTGTTGCATTTGCTTTTGAGAATTCAGTAATAAATTCTATGCCAAGGCCAATATCCAGGGGAAGTTTTCCTATATTTTCTTCCAGAATTTTTACAATTTCAGGTCTTACATTTAAGTAATCCATCTTGAGTTAATTATTTGGTATAGTGGGAGGTATGGATCCATGTTAATTCTGCATGGGGCCATCACATTTCCCACCACTGTTTACTGAAGAGGATATCTTTTGTCTTTTCCCTAATGTATGTTCTTCTCTCTTTTTGCAAGATCAGTTGATTGTAGCTGCATAATTTTATATCTGGGTTCTCTAAAATGTTTCTTTGGTCTATGTGTCTACTTTTATGCCATACCATGCCATGCTGTTTACTTTAGCTTTGAGCATAATTTAAATTCAAGTAATGTGATGCTTCTACTTTGCTCTTTTTTGGCTTAGTATTGCTTTGGCTTTTGGGGTAATTTTTTGGTCCTGTATGAATTTTAGGATTTTTCTCCTGATTCTGTGTAAAAGGAACTTTGCTATTTTGATAATAATTGCAGTATGTACATTGCTTTGGACAGAATGGTAATTTTAACAATATTGATGCATCTACTTCAGGAGCATGGGATGTTTTTCCATTCATTTGTGTTATCCAGAATTTCTTTCATCAGTGTTTTGTAGTTTTTCTTACCAATATTATAGGTCTCTCATCTCCTTGTTTAGATAAATTCCTCGATTTTTATTTATTTTATTTTATTTGCAAGGATTATAAGTGAGATTGAGTTCTTGATTCATTTCTGAGCTTGATCTTTTTTGTGGTATAGAAAGGCTATTGATTTTAAAAAAAGGCTATTGATTTTTGGTATTTTGAGTTTGTGTCTTGAAACTTTACTGAATTCATTTATCAAATCTTGAAGTCTTTTAGCAAAGACTGTAGCATTTTCTAGGTGTATAATCATATGATCAGCCAACAAACATCATTTGACTTTTCTCTTCCAGCTTAGATGTCCCTCATCTCTTTCTCTTGCCTATTGATCTGGCTAGGATTTCCAAAACCATGTTGAGCAGCAGAAGTAAAATTGGGCATCTTTGTCTTGTTCCAGCACAACATATTCTATTGATTTTGTTTCCACCATTGCCTTTGAAGACAAAATATCTAAATTTAACTGGTCATACTTTGGAGAAATAACCTAAACTTGATGAACTTCATTTTTTTCTCTGTAAAAAGAAGTAATAGCGCAGCACCTCTGATTATACCTTAAGTGGGTTGTAAGTATCAATTTTGGTAAAATTGTCATGAATTCTGGATTTTTATTGCAAATCTACATGGACATCCTATGGGCTTAGGCCTTTCATAAAAACTTTTTAACAACTGTCTTTAGAATATTATTTTTAAACAACGTTTGCTGCCCTGATCTGAATAAATGTACCTCAAACTCATAGCCATTGAAAATATGCAATTACTACAATTTCAGTTGAGAATATATGGATACTGAACTCACTTACCTACCGGCGGGTACATGGTAGCTGTTCAAAACAGATTGAATGTTTGCCTCAGGCTAGAAATGCCAGGCCATGGTGGTTTTCAGTCAAACTTCTGCATGTAACTCTAAGTACTGTCTCTTTAATAAGGTGTGCTTTTTATGAAATGGCAAAGAAACAGTAACAGGAGATCTAAATGTGAGAAATGATAGTGACATGCCAAGAAAATTTGGACTTTATAGAAAGGAAGACACAAGTACTCTGGGCAACTCTGGAAGGAGTAAGACAAGTAGTAGGCACACGGGGACCCATTATATCTAAAAATTCACATTGGAGAGCAGTTTCTGTAGGCAACTTGTTGGTAAGTTTATCTAGTTAATGAACAGATTAAAAAGAAAACTATCAATACAAGCTTGAGAAGAAATGTAATTAACTATTCAACTAGCCTTCAATGGATCTACTAAGAAGTACTTTACAGTAAAAGTTCAGAGAAACAAGCAAAATATCAAGTTGAGAATATTACTCTCATTATAGAATTTTTTGGTTGCTGTTTGACAATTTCTTTACATGGTACTTGGCATTACACGTAAATAAAAATTAACACAAAATTTCAAACTGTGCATCCTGTAATAATTTGTAGACTTCATAACACTGATAATGTGAAAGTAGAATGCAATTTGATTTAATATGTTGAATAAGGATTTTTTATAAAGATTCTTTTTTTTTTTTAGTCAAAGCCTCAAGCTGTCACCCTGGATAGAGTGCTGTGGCATCACAGCTCACAGCAACTCCAATTCCTGGGCTCAAGCGAGTCTTTTGCCTCCGCCTCCCAAGTAGCTGGGACTACAGGCACCTGTCACAACGCCCGGCCATTTTTTGGTTGCAGCCGTCATTGTTGTTTGGCAGGCCCAGGCTGGATTCGAAGCCGCCAGCTCAGGTATATGTGGCTGGCACCTTAACCCGTTGAGCCACAGGCGCCGAGCCATAAAGATTCTTTTATAAAGATTTAGTCACATTCTATGTATGCTGGACCCTGGTTCCTTTACTGTTGGTATTTTTTTATGTGGTAAGGTTTGTTGGTTGGGTTTTTAATCTGGGCTTTTCTATTTCCTTGACCCAAGATATTGAAGAAGTCACCGTAAGTTTCTTTGAATGAATTAGTAAGAGACTTAATTGACTTAGTTATGAAGAGGAGATAACCTAATCTGCATTTTAACTCACAAGATTTTGTGTTGAATTAAGTTAGTTTAAAAAACTTTTAAGTATAAATGTTTATGGGTATTGGGTGGTCTAAAGCTACTACACATAATATTTTCGTTTTCCTTACTATAACCACTAACAGTAAATTCTCCATTTGAGGGCAGGCACCATATTTAATGGCTCATAAATAATAATAACTAAGTTCTCATAGGAAAATGCAACTGATATATTTACAATTGCCTCTCTAGAAAGAAGAAAATTTATATTTGTAGAGTTTACGTAAATTGTTAAATGTTGCAACATTAATGTATCAGAGTTAAGATTCTAAATGAAATCTGCCTGTCTCCATAATCGGTGGTGTTCAATGCCACAATCTCATAATAAGCTTGAATAATGTGTGTATAAAGGTGCTTAACACATATTTTTTAATAGGTATGGATTCATTTTAATTACCAACCACAAAATCCAAGCACAACACTAGGGTGAGCATTATTGCCATTTGCCAAATATTCCAGTTTTTTCTTCCAGACACATAGAAAAATTGTACTTTCTAGTCTATTTATGTTTGAGTAGGGTTACAAAGTTATTTCTAAGGAAGAAAACTAAAGTAAGGGCAATTCCAGAGTACAGCATGCGATTGCCACTGCAGGACCCCTACGATTCTCCTTTCCTTGCAAAGTGATTACCAGCAACATTGATGATAGCTTGTCTATCAGCCTACATTTCACTGTCTACAGTTGAGCAGAAATCCCTGGTAACTCTCAGGGAACATTTAACATGAACTCATAAAATTCCTTTGTTATTTCAAATGACTAACATTTTTGAGTTGTTGTTTTTCCATAGCTTCTCTATAATTGCAAATGTTCTCCAATTATCCAATGCCTCGCAACATTAAAAAATACTAACTATAATTCCATCATTTTCTTTCACACTCAGAAAAAAGTAAGGGAGTCAATGTGAGAAACAGAAACAGTGAAAACCTAGAATCGAGTCTAATTTTTAAAATGTATCTCCCAAAATTATTCTTCTCTAATAATATCAATTCCTTGTGGCAAACTTGAAAAACGATTTAAAAAAATCAAAATATTGCAGTTGAGAAAAGTTGATACAAATAATATAGTAGTATTCCATGTAGAACTGGTATTTCTGCTTTGGTTTCAAGCAGCTTTTATAAGTGTAACATGTGAATATATTGTTGATTGTAAAGAATCAAGCAATATGCTATAATTCAAAACAAAAATTAAAGTTTCTCCTATATTCCTTTTTCACTCATTTTCATCATTTCAGTCTCCCTTCTGTGAATTTATATGCAAGTATTTATACAGATACCCTTCATCAGCACCCTGTCATTCTACATGCATTATTTTGGGACTTTCTTTTTTCTCCTAAAAATATGTCTGATAATTGTTCCATTAAAAATATAGGCCCCTGGCTTGGTGCTTGTAGTACAGTGGTTATGGCACCAACCGCATACACTAAGTTGGCAGGTTCGAACCCGGCCTGGGCCAGCTAAACAACAATGACAACTGCAACTAAAAATAGCCAGACGTTGTGGTGAGCGTCTGTAGTCTCAGCTACTTGGGAGACTAAGGCAAGGGAATCACTTGAGCTCAAGAGTTTGAGGTTGCTGTGAGCTGTGACATCACGCACTTAATGAGGGCGACATAGTGAGACTCTATTCTGTCAAAACTTTTAACTACTGCCATATTGACAAAATAGCACAGTCTTACACATCCTCTACATATATCTTTGTGTGATTTTACTGAGTTTTTTAATCATATTAATTTTATAGTTTTTCAGATTTTCTGTTTCTCTTTATACACTGAAATATTTTTATATAACATGGAATTTATATCTTAGTTTCTTGGAGATTTGCCATATGCCCTTAAACTCTCTCTGAACCTTTTGACAGTTATTTTTAAATTAGGATGAATATTTTCAAAATTCTTAGAGTCACTGAATTATTCACATTTTCTTCTTCCAGTTGAACCAACTTGGTAGCAGATTTTTTATTCTAGTAAATTGTCCATTTGTTCAAATTTTTAAAATTGTTGACACAAAGTTGCCTAATCTATTCTAACTTAATTAATTTTCCCTTTATCAATAGTATACCCCTTCATTCTTAGTTTTCCATATTTTTTCTTGTCTTTTAATTTTTTTAAGACCAAATACTGCTTTGGAAAAAGTCCTATATTTTTACTGTTGCTGTTTCTGGTATTGCTTAATGTTTTTAATTAATTTTTGATCTTTCATCTATGGTTGGATGCCTTAAACCAAGGGTGCTAAATACTTTCTGCACTCTGTGTCTTTATTAGTGTTCTTCCTACATAGGTGAAAGCTTAACCTTGAAATAAGTATCTTGGAATCACAGTTGTTTCACCTCACAATTTTATAGATACTTCTATGATAAAATTTGGTATTTAATTTATCAGAGAAAATAGCCTGAGCTGGGAATCTTTTTTTCCATGTGTAAAGTGCATAATTTTTCTCTTCAGAAGTCACATTTGCTATTTGTTTTTTATTGTTTTGAGGCAAAATCTCACACTGTTGCCACACAGTAGAGTGCTATTGGAGTCAACCTAGCTCACAGCAACCTCAAACTGCTGAGTTCAAGGAATCCTTTAGCCTCAGTCTCCCAAGCAAAATGGACTCTGTCCACAATACCCATTAATTTTTCTATTTTTTAGAGATGGGCTCTCACTCTTGCTCAGGCTGGACTCAAACTCTTGACTTAAAGCATTCCATGTACCTCGGCCTCACAGAGTGTTAAGATTACAGAAATCACATTTATACACCTATTGAGTGATTTTTTAAAAAATGGAGTTTTTAAAATCTTTTGTAACAATCTGGACCAATTTGGAAAACATTTTCCTAACTGAAGTATCACAAGAATGGAAAAACAAGCATCACGTGTACACGGTACTAAATTGAAACTAGTGGATTAACAACTACAGGCTCACAAGAGAAAAAAATTCAATTGAAATCAAGTTTGAGGGGAGACGGGAGAGAGGTTGGGTAGATTACCATCCAAAGTACACATTGAACATGTATTTGGCACCCTTCCTCTGTGAAGGACACAATTACAACTTGGACTTTAACCTTATAAACACAAATGATGTAACTTCATCATATATTTATCTGAAATTAAAATAAATAAAAAATAGAAACAATAAAAAAGTAAAGTTAGAAATAATAATGATAATAAAGATAGTAATAATATGAATAATAATTTGGTAATTCTACCAAAATTATTTTTGAACCATCCCCATATTACTTTTCTCATTACTTTTCTCTTTTAATTATTTTAATATTCTTATGGGACAGTAGCAAATGATGCAGATTTCTCTAATATTTTAACTTTATAGAATAGCACAATAAATTGTTATTTATTAAATCTTATGAAACTATTAATTTTGACAAAATCTAATGACATTTATAGTTTAGTGATCTCTTATAAACTTCTTAATGTTGGATGTAAACAACTTTTGCTTTTGCTAGATAATTAAGAATTAACCAATTTTGTATTTATTAAAAAAATAACAAAAGCTATTCAGGAGCCAGTCATTGAACTAGTGGTGCTCAGACAGTATTGTTATATTAATGCACAATCCAATGTATTAAAGGTTAAACATGGTGAACAATCTTTGATGAACAACTTTCTCCTTTTGGCCAGATATCATCACATTACCCTCATCTATTTGAAAAACTTGACAGAGTATAATTTTTTACTCTGTAAAAAAAAAAAAACAAAAAAAACTTTTAGACATAAATATTATTATATTTAGACATAAGTATGTTTAACAGAGACAGGAGGCATTTTACTGTACTGTTTTGTGATGACTTATAAGAATTAGTTTTAAAAAGACAGCTGAGATTAAAAATTTTTTTTTCTATCATGAGACTTTGAGTGAGACATAATTTGTACACTTATTCCAACAAATGAAGACTAAAGGTCCTACTAAGGAAAAAAAATGGTAAAATTTTAGAGAAAATAAATAGAAAATTCAAGGTAAGACTGGAAAAATGAAAAAAAAAATAAAATGATGAATCAACATTTTATTTTTCTCTGAAGTAGTGTGGGCTTGGCTGGAGGTTTAGGTATAGAACCCTATGCAGCCTTAAAAAAGATGGAGACTTTACCTCTTTTATGTTTACGTGGATGGATCTGGAACATAGTCTTCTTAGTAAAGTATCTCAAGAATGGAAAAGAAAGTATCCAATGTACTCAGTACTTTTATGAAACCAATTTATAATCACTCACATGTTCTTATGAAAGATAGATCACAATATAGCCCAGGATGAAGAAGAGAGGTGGAGGGGGATGGGAGCAGAGCGGGGAGGGTTGATAGAGGGAGGGTAAACGGGGCGACTATACCTATGGAGCATATCACTGGGGTAAAAGTCAAATCTATCAAGACTAGAATATAAATGTCTTAACACAATAATTAAGAAAATGAGGTCAAAGCTATGTTGATTAGTGTGATTTAAGCACTCCAAAATGTATAAAAAATCAACATATGGTACCCCACAGATGCATAAATGTATTCATGACCTATGTGTATATGACTTAACAAAAGGAAAAAAAAAACTATGGATTGCTTTTTAAATAACTTATTTTTTAGTACATTTTTAAAGATGTTGGGGGAAAATAAATCAAATTTATTTTCATCTCATTTAAGATGATATGGTGATTATTAATGCTATATTAAAGAGTCAATTCTCTTAATTTTCAAATTCAGAATTTTTTTAGCTCAAGTTTTATTTAATAGATTTTGACTTATATTATTAATTCTGTTTGAATGTTGTAATTTTAATCTTGAAGGGATATCGCTTTAATGTTTTGATATGTATTATTATCTTTTTTTTTGCAGTTTTTGGCCAGGGCTAGATTTGAACTCACCACCTCTAGCATATGGGGCCAGTGCCCCACTCCTTTGAGTCACAGGCACCACCCGATATATATTTTTTAATAGTCCACTATTTTTCATATTTAATAATCTGTTTAATTCATTGTTTTCTTTTTGGTTTTCTTTCTTTCCCCAATGAAAAAAAAATTAAAATTATACTATACTACTAATTATTTGTTCTTTACTTTTGCTGGTCCTATTTTTCACTAATGAACATGCCAATTTCTTTCTATTATTCTAATATTCTTTGTGCTTTAAGTTTTAGGTTTTTCTAATTCAATTTTTTTTTTCATTTCTGTGTGTCTCTCTAATTTTCCTAGAATTCATTATTGGAAATCAACTTTTGTTTTCTTATAGAAAATGCCAAATGTTTTTCTTCAACTTTTATTCTAGTTCCTATAGTAAATCATTTCTACAGTTCTACGCTTTGAGACTTTAGTATAATGTTTATTGTATAAAAGGTCAACAAACTTTCTATTTCAATTAATCAAATATAACAATATATTATGATAATTGTGACATCATAATAGCATCAAAGTCTTTCAAACTGCTTATTCAACCTCTCTTTTACCTTGTTTAGCATTTTTGTGTAATACCTCCATTTACCAAGAACTGTAAAACACACTTGTGGATAATTATATTTCAGGTATTGTTAATAAGAGTGTGTATATATAATTTTTTATTTTTTATTATTTATATAAAACAAAATTGACGTGGAAAACTTAAGTAACTTGCTCAGAGTCTCTTAGCTAGTATTAGATAAAAGGTAGAATTAATAAAACATCTTGTAAGTTCAAGCATAAGAGTGACTTTTTAAATTAACTAAAAATTGATGTATACAAAGTTTATATTTTTTCTGTTATTGCAAGACAATACTATCAGCATTTGTAAAACCACTCAAATTAAGATCTATTTTCTTAGATCTTAGAAAAGGCAGATATTATTGCTTGCATTTTCATTATTTTCAGCATGATACACTTAAATGTGAACATGTGATGGAAAATATTTTTCATTGCCCTTAATTCATTAAACTAAAATAATCTTACCAAGAAACAGAGCTTTGGCATTTTATAGACAATACTTTATTTTAATATGCTTTTCATTTTCTACCTATTATAAAGGAAAAGATTTGCCAACTTGAAAAGCCAACCTTGTGTGAAGAACATTGTGTTTATAACCAATACTGTGCAGATTGCTTTATTTTGAGAATGTTTTAAAAACGAATTCTAAAATCATAAAATGAATCCTTAACTATAGTTCAAATGCTGCAGTAAGCCAAAATTTGCCTTAAAATGTTTAAATCTAAAACAGCATCCACATATTTTTGTGTGTATCCTCTGGTTTTCATATTTCTTACCTCAAAACAATAATAAAAATAATCTCCACAATGCATTGTGAAAATTAAATGAGAGCTCAGCAAATATATGCTATTATTAATTTTAGTAAAAATTGACAGAGTATAATTTTTTTTTTAAAATTTATGTCTTGATTTATGAGGCAATAGTTTAAAAATTCATTGAATCTGGGCAAGAATACAATGTGCCAAAATGCCATTAAGGAGAAGTTTGTTGATGCGTTTATTTTTCATGTTTCTGAAAGTGAATGCTCTAACTCATAATAAGATTTTAGCTTTTATACTGTAATATTAATAAATATTTCTTAATTCTTCTGGGATGTACTGTGCAAAGGTACAAATTTTACCTTTGAAATATTATTTCTTAAAATACATTTACTTAATATGACAGATGTAGTCAAAACTAATTATAATTATTACATCATAATCTTCCAATGAAACATTAAAATGGTCTGAAAGTCATAACCAGTAGCAAAATAAATGTAATTATAAACTTAACAATTAATTAAGATACTCAAAATGTAAAATATGTTGACAATGTGTTATGAGATGGAAAAAGCTTGATATGGAAATAGCTCCATCAAATAGGAAAACAGATGTTTGATATGACTTTTCCCTTGAATGACATCTGACATTTATTGGGAGAAAAGGTGAAAATTTCCTTCAGAACCAAGAGATGAAACATTTTGCACAGACTGCAAAAGACAAAATCATTGGAATTTATAACTGGTCAAGGTTAAATTTGAAAAACTAAATCTCCAAAGAGCTAAACTTGGGTCAGTCTAATTTTTTACGTATAAAGTTGAATGAGAAAACTATATGATATCTTGAAATGATTTTATGCCATTAAAAAAATCAAATCAGTCCTCCACCCTCCCCTAGAAAAACATGCCCTCGAGATACATTGCAAAGGCATTGCTGGAAGTTGGCATCTTGGAATGCTGAATGCAATTCTCGTGATTTCTATCTCTAAGAATTCTAAATGAGATCTTAATAGGCCAGGAAGGAATTAAAATCTGTCAGTCTTATATATTCTATTCTATTGACTATATCTTTTCAGGAACAGTTAGGGAATTGCAAATTCCTTGTATTTGAGTTATTATTTGACCAATACTATTTGCTCTGATGTGTCTGTTAATAAATCAGAGCATTATTAAGTCAATATTTTCCAGGAAGTCAGGATTATACTCTTGTCCAAAGTCACCTACCATGTTGAGTAACGTATTCCAGCCTGAACAAAAAATCTATCCCATTTTACTTACTTTCAGGTCTCATTATGAGTTAGAATTGGAAGACAATATAATATTTTGAACACAGGATATGGACTCTAACAATTAAACTCGGGAACTCATCCTAGAAAAAGTACTATGTACCTATTTTGGTGTGTCATATAGCACACAAAAGCAATAATGAACTTCACTCACCAAGACATTGCCGCATCTGTACATTAAGACAGCTGTGAGACTCTGATATACCAAGGTTCGAAAACCTTACCAAGTTGTTGGTACAATGCTGCTCAATGTAAGCACATGTGGCAAGTTTGTAAACTTGGTTGTCAAGTTTGATGACTGCCCTGATGGTCATTCCAGAAAAAGACTTCCAAAATTGCTTTGAGGAGTGGACTAGGTGCTGGCATCTGTGCATAGCCTCCCAGGGAAGTATTTCAAAGATGACCATAATGATATTCAGCAATGAGATCTGTAGTACTTTCTCTAGGATGAGTTAACTGTCAGAAAATGTGTACTTTGGTGATAACTTTTTTTATGGATGACTCTGCAATAAATCATATCTAAACTCAATGACTTAAATCAACAATGATTGATTATTTCTTATGATTCTTGGGGCCGACTGTGCTCAGTTTATCTGTTACCACTCCACATTGTGTAAGGCAATCTTACTGGTGTGATTGAATCACCTGTGTTCACAGCTGAGACTGAATGTCCACTACTCTCCATGTGAGCCCTACAACTCAGTAATTTGGTGTGGATTTTCTTACTGGCTGATAGGAAGGTTTCAAGATTGAGGAACACAAACTGCCAATTCTCTTATGGCCTGCACTCAGCTATTTCAAAACATCACTTGTGTTTTATTTCAGGCAATGTAAGACTATCCAAGAGTCTATCTCTAAATATGAGTGGTGATATGTTTCTAGAGATGGGAGGAACTACTGCTTCTCCTACTAAAACACTATCTTCTAGAATGAGAAAGGATAAAATAGCCTTACTAAATTATATTGATTAAAATAATAGAGTCTAATAGAAAAATTTAACTTAAAATTTTTTATTTAAATAAGAAATTTATATGTGATTTCCTCATCTAATTGCAACCACTGTTAATTGACATTGTATTGTATACTCTTTCTGAAATGGGTGATACTATTTTCAAAAGCAGTATTATAATATGATCAAAATTTAATAGAATATATGTCATTAAATACATTTTTCTGCTTTTTGCCATAATCATATTTAAGAATTTCATCTTGTTAGATTGACCACCAGGGAAAATACATAAAATAACTACATTCATCTGTTGTATGTGAGGAAATTAACATCATCATAGCAAATTTCATGTTTTTTGAATCACATAACTTCCTATATTTTATGTTAGACCAATATTTTATGCCATTTTTAATTAAAAAAATAATTATTGTTTTTAAAAATGAATGATCAAAATAATGACATTCTGATGTGTAATTTTAATTTTATGCTTATAGATTGCTTTTGTAAGTTGAAATTCAATAGCAAGATTTATAATATTTTTGCCAAAGCAAGTCCCTTGTTTGTACCAGGAGGAAGCAAGCTATATCTCGAACATTATTTTTATATAAGTTAAAAGAAAATGACCCAAACCACTAGTTTAAATAGATTTTCATCACTTAGTGATTTGAAACCTTTGCACACATTTTAATTTGATTCATTATAATATTTTTTTACATATTTCTACCACTATCTCATATTTTTCTGTTTCTGATAGAAAAGATTTATGACTTTATCATAACTTTGATATCCTCTGGTTTCATAGCAGCAGGATATTTGAAATGAAATATCCTGGATGCAATTTTTATAGAATTCACTGATTTCTTGCTAAAATATAAATCTTTGTCTTTTTAAGTCTAATGTCCAGGTGTCATCTTGGAATTTCTATTTAATATGAAGAACAGTTAAACAATTTTTAAAACTAATTGTCTTGTTTTGGTTTTGTGGGCTCCTTTTTGGGCTTCCCATATGCTAGATTGTGTCTTTGAGAAATTCTTTTTTTTTTTTTTCATTACAAATGATGCATATAAAATAAATGTTCTGATATCTTTCATTTCTTTAAACATTTTCATTTTAGTGTAAAGTTATTTTGTTAGATTATAAGGACAATAAAATAAAAGTTCAAAAACAGTTTATCTCATGTTTGAAAATTTTGTACCACTGTAGTGAATAAAATATTGAACCACTGTGTCTTTACTATTGCTCATTAAATTGCTGATTTCCATTTAGTATTTTATCCATGCAGGCAATGTGTAAACCCTGCATCTCTTAAATAGATATTATCACCTTTATTGTGCGTGTATGTAAATCAATCAATTACGCCTCAGATGCCTAAAGTCTTATGATTTCCTATCGAAATATTATAACTCCAGGTCTATCTTGAGGCTAAATCTAATAGTATTTGATGACAAGAAGATATGAAATACAAGAGAAAACATTATTGCTGACCTTATTTATTTGGGCTTGAATAGTGAAAGAATGTATTTTCTATTTATTGAGATGAAAAATGACTAAAAATAGAAAAAAAAATACAAGTAGAGCTAAAGAAGTTAAAAGATGTTGATTCATTTAGCAAACATTTATTAAGTGCCTGTAATGGGTAAACATTCTTTCCTAGGGTTAATTTTGTTGTTAATGAAATATCTCTTAAAACTGTAAGTAAAATTCAGATGAGAAGCCTTAGTTAGAAAATAAAATTTGGAAGTCATCATCATAAATATGATAAAAAGGTGTATGGTGCAAAGTTATTGGCCAAAAAAAATTTAACAGAGCTGAAAGAGAGAGAGGCCCAAGAACAGAGCTCTGTGTTTTGGGGGGTTATGACCTAGGACCAACAAAAGAAAGTGAAAAGTGATTGTCCAAGTGGTGGAAGAAAAATCATAAAAGAGTGAAGTCCTAAAAGACAAGTATTCAGTCAAGTGATCTTAACTTTGGGAACTGACCACTGGATTCAACAACATGAAGGTATCGAGCAATTGGTAAGAGTATTTTTAATGTAAAGGTGGAAGTGAAAGAGCATGGAGAGAATAAAAAATAATGTAAGATAACATTAATGTAAGTAATGTAAGATAAACATGGAGATAGCATATACAAATAACCATTTCAATAAAATCTTTTGAAGAAGAGTAATATTATTAAGTACATGGTATAACTAAAAAACCTTGTCTGATAATTTTATTATAAACCTAGGTGAATATATGTGTATCAGAAAAAGAAACACATTTTTCAGTGAATGAGCTCATACTACTTGAGGGGAACAAAATCAAAGTTAAGATACATAAAGTCCCTCTTAGCTCAGTATCTCCCCAAGAAAGAAATCTGAAAAAGAAAATAGCACAATGTGCACTTCATCTACTTAAGAACAGTTCTTCTTCAACAAGTTTGTTTTTATTGTAAGTTAATGATATGGTTAGGACTAAGAATCCTATTCATGGCAGTGGAATAAAAGGGTTAATTAGAATAAAAACTGACAAAAATTTATTTTTCAGCATATATCCTAAACCAAGCAATAGAATTGTTTTTCTTAATGAATAAATTTTCTTTTACCAAGTTTGATGCCTAAGTTAACATTTGTCTAAGATAAGTGACCTGGGAAATATTTTAAAATCATAACCTCAGAAAGAAAAAGTCGAGCAGCTGAGAATGAATGAAGTATACAGATAAAATGGTCTCACGGTTGAATTCATAATTGCAAGATATCATTGATAATTGTTTTACTCATGCTTTTAAAGACTTAAATGAAAAACAATAAATTTAAAGTGGTAATTATTTTAAGAAGTGAATATGTCTTGAAGATGTGAAATTATGAGACGTGTATAATGTATAGTAAGGCATGATGTTTGAAAGGTATTTTTCTAGTTCTGTGCATGCTATGCCCCCTTTAGATCTCCTGAGAGATAGGGAACATGAAAGTGATTGGAGGGATGAAGTCTTACAAAGATTCTCACTGTCATGGCAGTTGATTAGATTTCCCTTAAGTTATTGTTGAGGAAACACGTGTATAAATATAGTATAAAAATCGTGGATCTGAAGCATTAATGAAGAAAACTCAATGTATTTGATTGATAACTACACAATTTTGGCTCAAAAGATTCAGAGGCACTAACATTCTTATTCTAGGAAGAGAAAGAAGGCTTGTGTGGTAAAAGCACATGGCATTGGGGATTAGAAAGTCTGTAGGGTAGCCAAGGGTCAGCCAGAAAGGGGAGAAAAAAGGAAGAGAAAACTCTTACAGGCAATAGGAGAAAGTAGAAATATGGTCATATAGCTTGGATTTATGAAAAAATAGTACAAATGGGGCTTGGAGAAGGAAAACTCAGGTCTCATTTCCCCCACAAATTCCCTGAGAGGTACAGAATTTCACTGAGACATCAGGAACAGTGTATGCTCCAGAGACAAAAATATGCTAGTTCCTCACTGGCAAGTTTTCTTAGAAATATGGTGAGGTTTATCATGGCCATACTTTGTTTTCAAACTGAAGATGATAACCCTATTGATGGGTGTTATCAGTACTTTAAAATTTAAAAATAAATAACCTGCACAAATAAGACGTGATGCTTTGATTTATGAACACCATTTGGTAGTATTTAATCTATATGTGCAAGGTGATTTTTTCCTCTACCAAATTTAACACAATCTTGCTCATCTAATCACAACATTTGCCTCGAAAAGCAAAAACACCACCACCACCACCAACAACAACAAAAAGTCATTCTAATAAAGTAACACTCAAGAGAAGATGGGCAAAGGTGAACTATGGCTAAACATTCTTTTCTCCTTTTACAAACATCCTGGGGAAATGTATTCAACATGACTATATATTCATTGCTGACAGCTGAATGAATAAATTCACCTCAGGTACTCACTTTGTTATCTTTTCTAACCTTCTCATTATTTCTCTATTTTGCCTTCAGGATAATAGTAAGCCAAAAACTTACTTGTGTCTGATAAGTCAAGAACAGTACAAGTGGGAGCTATATATTCAGGAAGAATAAAGCCTACAAATAGTAAAATTGGACATAATAATCAATCCGTAAAGTTTTTATTTTTTTTTAATTTCAAAGACATTTTTATAGTCTAACACATCCAACTACTTTCTGTCAAAAAATATTTTGTTCCTCAAAGATTAGTTTTCAGGACATATTTTAAAAAGTCTTTTAAAATGTTTTAATTCAATATATCCTTCTTGCTCTATTAAGAAATACATATTGTTAATGAAGTTTATCTAAAGAAGACAGGTGCATGGTCTACAGACACAGGAAAAAATGCTCATCCTCCTTAATCATCAGAGAAATGAAAACCTAAACCACTCTGAGATACCATCTAACTCCAGTAAGAGTAGTCGACATCACAAAATCCCCAAACTACAGATGTTGGCATGGATGCGCAGAAAAGAGAATACATATGCACTGCTGGTGGGAATGCAAGCTAGTATGTTCCTTTTGGAATGAAGTTTGGGGAACACTCACGGATCTACATGTAGATCTGCCGTTTGATCCTCTAATTCCTCTTCCAGGAGTATATCCAAAAGACCAAAAATCATCTGGCCTCAAAGATATTTTCATCAGATTGTTCATTGAAGTTCAATTCATATTTGCCAAGTCATGGAAGGAGCCCAAGTGCCTATCAACCCATAAATGGATTAATAAATTATGGTATATGTATACCATGTAAGCATTAAAAGAATATGGAGACTTTATCTCTTTTATGTTTACATGGATGGAGCTGGAAAATATTCTTCTTAATAAAGTATCTCAGGAATGGAAAAAAAGATATCCAATGTACTCAGTACTATTATGAAACGAATTTACAATCATTCACACTTTCATATGAAAGATGATTCACAACTATAGCCTAGGATGAAGGAGGGAAGGGGAGGGGAAAGAAGGGGGTAGGTAGATAGAGGGAGGGTTAATAGTGGGACCACATCAATGGAGCATACTGCAAGTACAAGTTGGATCTATCAGGTGTAGAACACAAATGTCTTAACACCGTAATTTGGTAAATGAGGTGAAGGCTATGTTCATTAATGGGATGTAAGCACTCCAATTTGTACAAATAATCAACACATTGAATCCCACAATGGCATAAATGTATTCATGATATATGTTCAAATGACTTAATAAAAAAAAGAAAGAACTGTGTTTAAATAAATGTTCTTATTACTTTAAAAAAACACAGATGTTTATTTTTGGCATATAATTATTTTGCTTAAGTCTTCACATATAAGTGTTTTTAATGGAAAATGGCATAGTTGTGCATAAATGATTTTAAAAATACACTTTTTCTTTTATTTTTTCATTTTACTTTGACTATTTTCTCTATACATTCAGTATATAAAATTATTATGCCTTATGTTTGGAATCCTAGTGATATAATTTTCTGTGAGACAGTAGGAAGTTCAACTTCATAGTAGAGAAACAGAGAAACATATGGCCCAATGCTTTCATGCTGGGAAAAGGACAGCTTAGCCCTGTGAGGAAAAGAAAGGATGAAAAGTTTGAACTATAGTTTAACCTAGAGTTTTCAGAGGTGATATGAAGAGACTCACTGAATACAAATATAGACAAATCATAAACTAAATTTGTCCAGAGATAATGCACCAGTTTAATCACTTCCCAACCAGAATTTTTCCATTATATCAACTAATTTCATGGAATGAAGTAAATGCTGTCAGAAGCACAACAATTTCTTTCATACATTCTCATATTTTTAAAACTATTGGAAAGTACTTAATTACACTGAGATTTGTGTGGTTGATACTTTTCTTGCGGAATAATGTTGACTCTAGAAAGTAACTTTATATTGGAATTACTATATTTAAAATATGTCATATTAACTACTTCCTTTTTAAATGAATAAGTGATATATATACTACATAATATTGCTCAAAATAATTGCATAAAGTTGTAAATATTTTACATGCAATTATCATATTTAATCTCAACCAAAATCTCAAGGGTGCATATTAATCACCTCATTTTTTCAACCAAGAAAGTTATAGCAGAATGAGGTTAAATGTCTTAATCCAAGTCACAGAGAAACTAAATGGAACAAATGGTATTCAAATGTAGAACTATCTAACCCTAAACCCTAATTTCTTCCATATGATAGTGATATTATATCATTGTGCTATCTGAGAGGAGGCTGCCATGACAGATTTTGGAGGTGCTGGCTTTAAGATCATTTAAGTATCTCTCTCTCTCTCTCTCTCTCTCTATATATATATATATATATATATGTACATGTGTATGTGTATATATATGTACTAATATTAATTCCTTCAGAGCTACAAATGAATTGTATATATGTATCACTTTGTAAACTATATTTCTAATAGTGATTAGAAATTGCTATTTTATTTGGAGAATAAGATGAATGCTTAAGTTGGTGAAAGTTCTTTGTATAATAAATAACATGTTCTCAATCCAGATTATATCATAGGCAATAAAAGAGCATTAGTTTCATAAGGATGGACCTAATTATATACCAGAATTTTTCATTGATCAGCCTTCATATATTTAGTGGCAATTTATTTATATATACAAATCATCATCGCTATCTTGCCACAGAGAAGTTTAATAACATTTCAGGCATGTGACCTCTGTTCAAAGATACAATTTAGTATGATTAATTTTCTAGGTCATTGTTTTTTAATCCTTTTTTATCTTGACATATTGTAGAATAAAGTGAGTCTAACTCATCAATTGGCCCCAGAAAATCATTTATAAGTAAAAAGTTTGTATCGAGAAAATCAATTTCCCAATGAAGCCCATTTTCAAAAGAGTGAGAATAATTTCCTCCTCTATGTTCTCATAAATTTGATAAAAACTGGCAGGTGAACAATGGGAGAAACCAGAAAATTACCCCATTTTTCTCTACCTCATATGCAAACACTTGAGAAAGCGAATCAAAATCTCCACCTAAAGCCAGAACCAGTGTCAATAGAAATGGATGGGAACACTAAGAACCTTTACTTCAAAATATTAAGAATCTGCCAACATTAATTCTGATACTTTGCATTGGTAGAGAGTTATTCCCCAAAGTAGGAAGAGAGTGACACGTGGATGGCAACAAAGTGTCATGGAACAAATGTAAAGAATGGATGGGTAATGCCACTATCTAGCTCCTTCCCTGGCCTCTAACAAAACTCTACTGGCTCCTTGGCATCACTAAAGAGGAGCAGATAGACAGAGCTTTCAGCCTAGAAGCTGAGAAGCCTAGTCAACAGCAGGCTTCCTCTTCCACAGAGCTGTGCCCTGATGGGACAATGATGAAAGTTGGCAGGAGAAAGCAGCAGGCACTGTAGATGAGCAGATTAGAACAGGCTGGCATAGAGCAATTATCAAGGATGTGTTAATCACTTCCTAGTCATTCTTCCTCACAGTTCTGTACAGCCCACAGAAATTAATACACCACTATTAGGAGAGAAAATCTAGTTTCAGAAATACCTAATTTACAACTAGCCTGTGAGAGAATTTGCCTTACCATGGCACTCAATCCTCCACCGTTTCTTATGAGATATTATTATTACCCCTGACATAGTGAAAGGAACTACAACAAAAGGAGGTGTCTTGCTTAATTAATAAAAAAAATTGGATCTAGACTTTGCTGCCTATCAGAAAATGTCCTGAGAATAATGCTGACATACCAAATGATAACTTTCCCCTCTACTTAAGCTCCGGCTTTCTTTTTCTAATAAGATAAAGACTAGGTCTTTCGAAGTGTAGAGAGTCAAGGTTGTATAAAACACCTGCGCTTTTTCCTGTCTGTCTCCAAGAAGATTTAACTCCCTTATGTGATTACCTACATGGTTTACCAATCACTACAGCTTTTAAAAAAAGTTTCTTTCCCTATGAAATAAGAGCTAACATTTTTAATATTAGCAGTTTAAGTGCTGTTTTGAAGCAAATTTTAATTTATATAATCTTTAAGATTATTTTATTATTACCAGTATTTTACACATGAGAAAACAAAGAAACAGAATAGCATGCCTCAAATCAAGAGTGAGTGAATGCAAGTATTGAACATAAAATCAATCCACTTCATACCCGAACTCCACGTTCTTCACCACTGTACCATGCTAATCGCATGTTTGTCACAGGAGTTTGTGTAGATTTTGTCAGTACCAAAAAGCTCTCATTTCATTTGCGTTTGTCCTGCCCATGTGAAATTATGTCATATTGATTCCAGGCATATACAGTTATTCACGTTTTATTCAGTTCCAAAACTGAAGTGTATACAAAGATCGTGCTTCAAAAGTTCATTTATGATTAATTCTGTGTATCACTTTTCATTCTTCCCTAATATCTCCTTCTCAATGTGGCTTCCATTGCTTCCAACGCATGACAGTCTGTAGTCACCTTTATTCATTGTACATGTATTCATTTCCTAGAGTTGACATAACAAATTACCACAAACTTAGTGGATTAAACAATGGAAATGTAAACTCTGACAGGTGTGGAGGGTAGAAGTCTCACATGTCTGTCGAGAGGAGTGTGTCCTTTCTGGTGGAATAGTGCAGAAGACTTATTTGCTCCCTAATTCATGGGGTCTTCAGCAAGTCCTTGGCTTATAACTATTGATGACAGTCTCTGCCTGTACTTGCATGAGGCTTTCTCCTTTTTGTATCTCTGTATCTCAAGTCTCCCTCAGCTTTTCCCTTATAAAGATGTCTGCTGTTGCATTTGGAACCCAACCTATGATTGTCTCTAAGACGCTTTTGCCAAATGAGAAGATCTTCATAGGTTCCTGGGTTAGAACCTGATCATATCTTTTTGGGGGATTAGTCTTCAACCCACTACACTCATCTTTTTTGCATCAAATTACTTATTAGTTTCCATTAAATTTATATTTTTTTATTTATTTAATGTATTGTTGTCTCTTCTGAACATATATAAATGATATATATGAATTTAATTTGTATACTGCAAAATCCCAACTTCCTTGAATAAAATCTTCAGGAAACAGATTTTATCGATGGCTCAATATATGTATATGCATGTAAAACCTCAGTGAAAATCTGTGCATGATTGATTTTCTTCTTTTCTCAAGATTTGCTCACATTTTTATCTTAGAAATATATATATTCCTACTATTGATATAATCTGAAAGTTTCTCTTATGCTTTGTATTTTACAACCCCATATTTTGATATTAGTGGGTGTTCAGTAATGAATCAGGAGTTGAAATTGGGATTAAAAACAATGTTTATAAATTCTTAAAGACAGAGACACCATGTTAATTGGTTATACAAATCTGGAATACCTATTATTTATTAAATTGTGTGCTTTGTTCTAGACAAGACAGATTAAATGCAATAAATGTAGGCCTGTCATTGAGAAAAAATACTATATTGAGGCCAACAATCAGATAGAATGTATCAAAGCAGTTTAAAAAATGTTTTGACTAACAGTCATCAAAAGTTAATACAAAAACTCTGGCTCGAGGTCTGAGCCAGCTTCAGTCATTCCTTATGCCTGAGTTGTTCTTCATTTCAACTTGGAGAGAATCAATCGTGCACCAAAGACATGTACTATCTCCACATTCAAGCAAGGATAAATTTAGAAAAAGACCAGAAGTCTTATCTATGTGCTTTTGGAAATCATAAAGAAACCCATATCTCACTGAAACTTCGGCTATCTCATGAGGAGTCAGCCCACCTTAACATTGAACATGAATCCATTGCAAGATTAAGATATATCTTAACACCTAATATTTTTTTCTTTCCAAATAGAGGATAGAAATGTGAACGTGAGACAAAAAGTTGTGAAATTAGGCTGTACAGAGAAGTCACATATTTTCTCTTCATACAATCCTTTAAAATATGTACTATAAAATTTTTTTTCTTGTGTTCACATTTCCTAGCCTCTCCTTGCTCTATTTATTTCTTCCCAGAATTTATCATTACTTATGATTCTCTGTACTTATTTAATTTTCTTATTCATCCTTTTATCCCGTATTGTAATATAATAATCATTTAAAGAAAGATTTTTTTTCTGTTTTGTTTTGTTCTATGTCTGGCATTTGGAGTAATACATCACACAAAGTAGGTGCTCACCAGATATTTTTGAAAAGTAAAAACTTAGTCAGTCCTTTATCATCTACTACCTTTCCCTATATGGGCCCAAGAGGAACCAAAACAAATAACAATAATAATAATAAAATAAAATAATAATGGCCAACTTTCAGGGCAAAACCAGAATAGCAAAATGCCTAAAAATTGTTTTGTTACAATTTGAGCCAACAGTTCAGGGGAAACTGAGCCCTGATCTTTAGCATAAAATTCGCTTCCTGCTTGAGAGACCTATAGATTCACGGGAATGGCATGTGAGTCGTGTATGTGCAGGAGATCAGAAAACTGGTCTCCAAGGGAGAATGTAAAGATTCTCTTGATTCCAAAGGTCTCTTGATGCTGGAGGCAGATGTTGTGCTTGAGGTCTGTGGTTTTACAAAATCAAAGGGGGAGGCGTTCTATATCACATTCTCTACATCCTCCCTAATCAGTGTTAATGTTGGACAAACATCCTGTTTCTACTTCTTTCTATTGTATGATAAAAAATATGCACCCAAGGTTTATTTGGGAGTGTTCCTCCAAAAGTTCCTTAGTCCCCCAACACAGAATTTGTGTCAAATCTCTTCATTCCTCATGCCGAGATCCCTTCATCTGGTGACCCCAAACCCCTTCAAAAGAGGAATAAGTTAGGGGCGAAAGAACTTCGGAATCATATAAACATTTTCTTTATTATATTGACTAACATATTTTTCTTGTCAGAATGAGATTTTACTTGTTTCTTTCTTTTTTTTTTTTTTTTGGCAATTTTTGGCAGGAGCTGGGTTTGAACCCACCACCTCCAGCATATGGTGCTGGCGCCCTACTCCTTTGAGCCACAGGCACCACCCCTTTACTTATTTCTTGATGTGGTAGGCGCTGACAACTCCTCCAAATATGTCAAATTGTTATCGTGAATGTGAATGTTATCGTTCATGTCAGCAGGGACTCTGTAGATGTGATTAAATTAAAGACTTACAAATGCGAAGATTATTCTGGCTTATCTGAATGGGCACAATATAATCAAACAGGTCCTTATGCAAATAGTTAAGAAAGTCAGAGAAGAAGATGTTACAAAGGAAACAAAGGTGAGAGTGATGTGTCCATAAGCCAAGGAATGAAAGTGGCATCTAGAATCTGGGAAAATCCTAAGAATGGATCCTTTACTAGAGCGTCCAAAGGGAATGCTACCCTATCAACACCTTACTTTTAACCTCATGGGACCCATTTCAGAATTCTGAACTACTGAAATGTAAGGTGATAAGTTCACATATTTTAAGTTTCATTTGTGGTAATTTCTTACAATAGCAATAACATTCTAATAAATATGAAGAAACTATAATATTTCTATATTTAAAGCAGCCCCCAAAGCTATTAAAGATGCCCAAAGGTGCATATACACAATCAATTTAAAGTAAAAACATATTATCTGCTTGTGCACCTAAGGTATTACATATCTTTAAGTGTCAGAATGTTTACCTGAAAAATGGTAGTAATTTCAGACTATTTTACATGAGCTTTTGTGTAATAAATTAAACATTTTTTATAATGCGTTTTGTGAGTAATTCAATATCAATCTCATATAATTTCTTATAATATGTTTTGCGATCAATTAAATATCAATCGCATATACTTATTTTGTGCTTTCTAATTGTTAGCTACTATATTTAGCATTCATTGTTTTAATAATATAGATGGCTTTTAATAAAGGTCACATAGTCTTGTAGAGGAATTACTTTCTATAGAATAATTATGCATAATTTTATAAACAGAGTTAAGATTGCAAAGGAAGGAAGGCTCATAACTGCAAATAAAGAAACTAGTAGAACTCTTTGGGGAAGGTATATGTGCACTGTAATATAAAATGGATACTGGCTTGTCATTTTATTGAGAAAACTAATTTTTATTTCTTTTAAATATTGGAGGATTCCATATAAAATACAGGAACATTTTATAAAATATGGGAATAAAATAATAAAATGAAAAAGATTCAATTTTTAAATTACTATTGAAGAAAGAATAAAAAGGGTATATACGTAATATGAACAATGAAAATCTAAAAAGAAAAGTCTTTCTTATAACCTTCAGAATAGCTGGGGAATAATTTTTTTCCAGATCAAAGCATTATTATAATTACATTTTTATGATTATTTCATATTTTTCTAAATTGTGTAATTCAACATAGCATATGGACAATTTGCAACTTAGAAAAATAACACTGAAGTTTTGTAAAGAGTATGTGCCAACAGGCAATAATTACTCAAACAAGCACTATCTTCTCAGTTTAATTAATCAAGCCTTTCACTTAGTCTTTAGAGTATAATTAAATCAGATAACCTCAGAATGGACTGCTTACTTGAGCTTCTTAGAAAATATGCTTAACCTCAACAATTTGCCCCATCTATCAGGTAAACAGTTTTGATTAACAGCCGAAGTAATTTCTAGTGTTTAGTCAAAAAAATCTAGTTTATGAGACCCTGGGGCATTTATCAAGGGCCTAAAGAATCTATTTTCATTAATCATCAATGACTTTGTACCCATTAATCAAAATCATCCATGTTTGTCAAATAAAATTAAAATTTCAAAGAATTTTAAAACATTCAGTAATCTTTAACAATGGGTAGGTAAATAACAAGCAATCAAGGAAATTTCAAACAAATAATGTAGTATCAATTATTATATTCATCACTTTGTACGTCACTCAATATTTTTACATAAAGAAAAAAATAACTCAACGCAAAAATTAAGGTCTTATTAAGATCTTACTCAAAACCATAAGGGTTATACAAATCATTAGTTCACGTTTTGAAATGTGAAAATTTGTGGCTGTGTCCCCTAAAGACATCTAAGTTGAATTTTAATTTTAGTATGAACAACTATGATAATTCCGAGACTCCCTATAGTAATTGAGAATATTCAAAATCCAATAACTATTAGGCAAAATAAGTATTTGATGTCTATGTACTCCCTTTGGTCCTTAGTGACAAAATCACTTCTGGGTGCAGCCCACTGGTCAATTATTCTAAAGAGAAAATTAATTGAGATGAGTACAATACTTTATACATGGGATCAGCAGTTATTATGACATCAATCAGCAAAAAAGAATTTATTTCTAATAACCAAATTTAGACTCATTATTTATAACTTTTGAGATATAGTCTCTCTATTTCATTTATTTTACACAAGAAATTAAAATTATTTTTTTCTTAGTTTGGGATTATCTTGCATTAATTTGATCACAGCCTGAGTAGAGACTCACATTAAGCCAATGGTAAATTCTATCCGGAGATAATATTAAAACACTTCTTATTAATGCAATTGAAAATTATGAAACGATGACAAAATGGTGATTTATATACTTTTGTTTTAGAACAACATTTTAGATTCAAAGTTAATCTTTCAATGTTTTGTGGAGATTAGATGCTTAAGGAAAGGGAAATATTCCCATGAAAGTATTCATTTGTAGACCATGCTTGCAGAAACACTTTGTGTAATAGTACTATCAGTCATTTGATGAAGTTTTCATAATTCAGTCTTTGTTCTGGTCATTATAATACCTAGAAATAAATGCTTCCATGCATTCGTTTTGTGAAAATTTATTTCTAAATTTTATAATATATTGGTGTCATCATTGCTTAATAACATTGTAATAATGTGATTTAAATAATGAAGAATATTATAAGTACATCTTGTTGTTATGGACAACTTATTTTTCTTAGTACTTAATGGAAAGCCTAAGGCTAAGGCTGAATTAAAATAGAAATTGAGTAAGATTATGTTTCTAGAGGATGAGGTAAGTTCAGAACGCTGGATGCCAGGCCAAGCTGAAAAGAACGAGAAGTTTTAAGTTCAAAAAGAAGATGATAGAAATCACTCTCTAAAGACTAGTAATAGGAAATTTATAGAAATATGTCCTGAACATAAACGCAGGGCTCAGTGTTCAGATATTAAGATCAAACAGAAGGATACAGACATACCCACCCACCATATTGTAATTACCACCTTAGATTAGTGCACATTCACTTCAGTCTTGCACTTTCCTCACATCTTCAACTAAATTTCTCCTATAATTTTACTATATGTAGAAAAAATTCATGCATGTTTTAAGATTCTGACTTTATAATTTTCATACTTTATGCAATTATTTTATTGCAGCAGAAAATTTTATGTTATTGTAGATTTTATTGTTTGTGACTAAACTCAAAACCTGACACTTTCCATTATTGCAAGCAATTTTGTTTTGGAAATGTATAAAAATAGTTCATACTTTATTTTATTGTGTGATAAAAGGTATTCAATATAATTTGTCTTTTAAGGTCAGCCACTGTATAATAGTAGAGAACCTAAACGATACATTACTGGTTATATCAAACACTTCAATATGAGCCTAATTCCTACATTTATTTAAGAAAACCTCATCAATGTCAGCAAATTTCATAAATAAGTCATTAATGTGAAAGAGATATCATCATCAACAATGTGGATGGATCATGGTGTGATCATCTGGGACAGAAATTACTAAAGGAAACCCAAAAGCATAGATAACAACAAATTTTGAAATATTGATATTGCATTTGCGTAGTACTGAGAGAATAAACACAGGCTTGGGAGTCATTAGTCCTTGGTATTGACCAACTGTGAAATTGTATAAGATCAGTGAAGACAATTTTGTGACAGTGAATATTGGTATACCAAAGGCTGAACACTGAGGGAACAACGATATTTGGATGAGGAATAGTCCAGAAATGAGACTGAGCAAAAAATGATCACAGATTATATAAGAGAACTAAGAATATAGGGTGTCACAGAATCCAAATAGAGTTTGTTAGTTACGATGTTGGGAAGAATAGCACCATACACAGAAGATATGTCAAAATATAAGATCTTATCTTTCTTGGTCTTTGGAAATGTAGTAATTCTTGGTGATTCTCCTAGTCCCTTTTTTCTGCTCTAACAGATTAGCACAGAATTAGGTGATTTATAATGAACAGAAATTTACCGGCTCATAGTTCTGTAGTCAGGGAAGTTGGAGGGGCAAGCATCTGGTGAGGGCTTTCTTGAAACATGATAACATGATAGAAGGCAAAATGATGAGGAGAGAGAGACAGAGAGAGAGAGAGAGGAGAGAGAAAGTTACCTCATCCTATTGTAACAAATGCCCTCCTGAGATCATTCCTACCATAGATAACCCACTCTGTGATAATAAAAACATTAATCCATTGGACAGCAGAACCCCCACAGTCCAATTAACAATGAAATGTCTTACCGTCTAACACCCTTAACAACAACAAACTGGCAATCAAATTTCACCATGGGCTTTGGAGGGGATGAGCATTCAGTGCACAGCAATCATTTTAGTATAAAGAATTATAATATAATGATTTAAAAGTATTAGGTGGAGTTCCAATTGATGTAAAATAATTGTTGAGTATATTAAATAAGAGGGAATAGAAATGTGAGGAGAAATAGCAAATAATGAGAAAGCAAAGAAAATATAAAAAGAACATTTATTTTACTTTCAGGAATAATAATTTCTTAACCAACAGTGAGAAAATATTAGAGGGAGGAGATGGTTGATAGGATAACATCTAAGAAGCAATAGGTATGAGTGACTGAGAAAGAAAAAATATGTATATGTGTGCGTGTGTTTGTGTATATATGACAGAGAAAGAGAGAGAGAGAGAGACACTAAAGAATAGTTTTCTTTTCCTAAAACTGTATTGAAAAAACAAAGGCAAATTAAGATGGCTCTCTGGGTAGTGGAATGTGTGTTAAGGAGTTTTAGGAGATGATGCAAAATAATCTTTAGTCTAGTTCATCAATTAAGCAGGCTCCATGCTAGCAGACAGAATGAGAAAAAGTGGAAAACTACTTGTGTACAAGTACCTTTTTTGGCAGTTAGGTCCTGTAGATGCAGGCAAGGTTAAAAAATCATGTTGGTATAGGGGACTAATCTGCTGGTTTGTGTCATTTTTATCAGTATTTCAAAGTGATGAAGATGAAATATAGCACATAGCTGGCATGATAAAAGGTGATCAAGGTGGAAGGACAAGAGAAGTCAGGGGTTTGTGCTCAATAGCATTGATTAGTAATATAGTATCCCTTTACAAATTCTGCCAAATTGATTTCTTTTTTTCATATTATTTCCTCCCTGTGACTCATTAGCTGTCAGCTGAACTGCAACAATTCTTACAGGTGTACCTGTTGCTACTCTTTCTCCAGTACAGTTATATTTTTGTAGCTATTTAAAGCTTCCAAAGTAGACCTCTATCATAAAATTCTTCTTCTAGAAACACTTCACTTCTTTCTGCTGATCAAAGAATATCTGGATTCCTTAGCTTAAATGCTATTACAATAGTGTGAATTTTGTGGTGGAATACTTAAACAGTATATCTCATCTGTAAAAAAGTAACTCCCTCAACCAAACTAGTAGTCGCTTTATTTGTCTCCATTTATTTGTCTAGTCCTTTTTCTTTTCATCCTGATAAGGAAGGCCTACCTGGGGGCGAGATTTGAAGAATCAATTGACACATATTGATCGCCCACCCACTGACCTCAATTGGTAGCTCTGTGAGAGTGTGTGTGCACACATGAGAAAAAGTGCAATCCTGTCGTGCTTACTGGTTTGTAATGTTGTTCCTTAACTTAACACTTAGTAAACACCTTCTATACCTTTGCTTTTATATGTCAGAGAAGAGTTTTTGATATTTACAATTTCTAAAGATTATCATACGTACTTATTTTGCACATTTTCATTTTTTAAGACTAATCTCTTA
The DNA here is from genome assembly GCA_963573935.1 of Arctocebus calabarensis. NCBI lineage: Eukaryota > Metazoa > Chordata > Mammalia > Primates > Lorisidae > Arctocebus > Arctocebus calabarensis. The sequence continues at coordinate 44,587 of CAUYON010117619.1, forward strand.
GCATTATAAGGCTGAAATGTATATGCCATGCATAATTCAAAAGTCAAAGGATGGACAAAAATATATCAAGCAAACTTAAAGAATTTCAGAAATATAACATTAGTATAATAAAATGAAAACAAGAGAGAAAATAATTAAATGAAAGAGCCAGATTAGTTTTATTTGAAAACATATAAATTCCCTTTGATGATCTAATGGACATAAAGTAATATTTACTAAATAATAAAGATATAGTTATAATTTTAACATTATTGAAGAAATCTTATTATAATCACCTCTTACATATGTTCAGATTGCATTTTATTTTCTACTGTGCTAAGGTGCTTTTTTACACTTTGTTATTTTACATAATTTCCGCAACAGCATTATCAACCTACATATATTTCCCCCATATTCATTTTCGTTTATGTCTAACTTTGCCAATATCCTCTACATTCATCTGTTTCCTACTTCATAATTAATTGTAAGAGCATCCATTAAGCAGTACCTGGAAAAGTCTCTTTTAAAAATACAATTTATTAACAGTTTATCTTTCCACTCCTCCTTAAATATTTTTCTCTAAATATTTATTTGAATGCTCAATAACATATTTACACAATTATTCACAATAAAATATTCCTAGTAGCCATCAATAAAACAGTTCTGAAATATACTAATTTTGCATGTATTTTTTTAAAAAATGAAATATTATTTCAAATAAAAGTGAAAATATGCAAATATGATTCATTTGGAATATATGGATATTCAATTCTCCCAGCATCATTTATTGAATAGGGAGTTTTTTCCCCCAGTGAACGCTCTTGTTTGGTTTATCAAAGATTAGATAGCTGTAAGTTGTTGGTTTCATTTCCAGGTTTTCTATATGATTCCAAGTATCTATGTCTCTATTTTTTGCCAGTATCATGCTGTCTTAATCTATGGCCTTGTAATAGAGCCTAAAATCTGGTATGGTGATACCCCCGGCTTTGTTTTTTTTTTACTAAGAACTGCATTAGCTATATGTTTTTTGTTTGTTTGTTTTTCCAGGTCTTGAAAGTAGGATGTTGGTATTTTGTTTATTTATTTATTGTATTGTATGTTCTTTTTTTTTTTTTTTTTTGGTATGTTGGCATTTTCATAGGGATGGTGCTGAATTTGTAAATTGCTCTGGGAAGTATAGATCTTTTAACAATGTTGATTCTTCCAAGCCATGAGCATGGTATGTTCTTCCATTTGTTAAATTCTTCTGCTATTTCCTTTCTTAGGGTTTCATAATTTTCTTTACAGCGGTCTTTCACTTCTTTTGTTAGGTATATTCCTAAGTAATTAATTTTCTTTGGGGCTATGGTGAAGGGAGTTGTGTCCTTAATTAATCTCTCATCTTGACTGTTGTTGGCATATACAAAGGCAACTAACTTGTGGACATTGATTTTGTATCCTGAGATATTACTGTATTTTTTGATGACTTCCAAGAGTCTTATAGTTGAGTCTTTGGGGTTCTCTAAGTATAAGCTTTTATCATCAGCAGAAAAGGGAGAGTTTGACCCCCTCTGCACCCATCTGGATTCCCTTTATTTTCTTGTCTAATTGTATTGGCTAGAATTTCCAGCACTATGTTGAATAGCAATGGTGACAGAGGACTACCTTGTCTGGTTCTAGTTCTAAGAGGAAAAGCTCTTAGTTTTACTCCATTCAGTAAAATATTAGCTGTGGGTTTGCCATAGATAGCTTCAATCAGTTTAAGAAATGTGCCACCTATACTTATACTCCTCAGTGTTCTAATTAGAAAAGGATGTTGAATTTTATCGAATGCTTTTTCTGCATCTGTTGAGAGGATCATATAGTCCTTGGTTTTACTTCTATTGATACGATGAACAATGTTTATAGACTACTAACGTTTACAGACCTACTTAAACAGAACAATTTCCAGCCCAGAATTCTATACCCCACCAAGCTAAGCTTTAAAATTGATAGAGAAATCAAAGTTTTTATTGATATGCAAACATTGACGAAATTTGTCACAAGAATAATTTTACATGAAATATTTCAACCTGTCCTACATACTGACCATCACAATGGACCTTCAGCAAAGTAAACACCCAGAAAATATAGGACAGAACCGAGTTTCCCCAATGATGCAAAAGACAAAACTAATCAACAGACTTTCACAAAATAAGATGAATAGAACGCTACCACACTTACAAATTATGTCAATAAATGTCAATGGCTTGAATTCCCCATTGAAAAGGCATAGATTGGCTGATTGGATTAAAAAAACACAAGCCATCTATTTGTTATCTGCTTGAAACAACTCACATTGAAAAACAAATTAAAACTCAGAGTTAAAGGTTGAAAGTTAATTTTTCAGGCAAATGGAACTCAGAAGAAAAGAGGGGTTGCAATCTTATTCTCAGATACATGTGGATTTAAAGCAACTGAAGTTTAAAAAGATGATGGTCACTTCATATTGGTTAAGGAAAAAATATAACAAGAAGACATTTCAATTTTAAATATTTATGCACCCAATTTAAATGCTCCCAGATTCTTGAAACAGACATTGCTTAGTCTGAGCAATACGATATTCTATAACACCATAATAACAGGGGACTTTAACACCCCTGTTTCAGAGCTGGAGAGATCCTCTAAACAGAAATTAAATAAAGACATTAGAGATTTAAATGAGACTTAAGAACAACTGTGCTTGATAGATGTGTATAGATCACTCTATCCTATAGATACAGAACATACATTCTTCTCATTGTTCTATGGAACATTCTCCAAAATTGATCATATCCTAGGACACAAAACAAACCTCAGCAGGATCAAAAAATTGAAATTCTACCTTGCATCTTTTCAGACCACAAGGCATTAAAAGTGGAACTCAACTCCAACAAAAATGCTCAACCTTACACAAAGGCATGGAAGTTAAACAACCTTATGTCAAATGACAGTTGGGTGAAAGAAGAAATATAAAAGGAAATCATTAACTTTTTTGAGTATAACAACAATGAAGACACAAACTACCAAAACCTATGGGACATAGAAAAAGCAGTCCTGAGAGGAAAATTTGACACTTTAGAAGACTACATTCAAAAACAGAAAGAGAGCACATAAACAAACTTACAAGCCATGTGATGGAATTAGAAAAAGAACAGTCTAAGCCTAAACCCAGCAGAAGAAAAGAAATATCCAAATTTAAATCAGAGATCAATGAAATTGAAAACAAAAGAATCATTCAGAAAATTAATGAAACAAGGAGTTGGTTTATTGAAAAAATAAATAAAATAGATAAGCCTTTGGCCAGACTAACTAGAAATAAAAAGGTAAAAATCTCTAGTAACCTCAATCAGAAATGATAAAGGTGAAATAACAACTGATGCCTCAGAAATACAAGAGATTATCTCCAAATACTACTAGAAACTCTATGCCCAGAAATTTGACAATGTGAAGGAAATGGATCAATATTTGGAATCACACCCTCTCCCTAGACTTAACCCAGATGAACTAGATTTCCTGAACAGACCAATTTCAAGCATTGAGATCAAAGAAACAATAATAATCGCCCCTCCCCCCCAAAATGCCCTGTTTTGGATGGCTTCACCCCAGAATTTTATCAAACTTTCAAAGAAGAGCTTATTCCTATACTACAGAAATCATACCAAAAAATTGAGGAGGAAGGAATCTTTCCCAATACATTCTATGAAGCAAATATCACCCTAGGTAAAGACCCAACTAAAAAGGAGAATTTCAGACCAATTTCTCTAATGAATATTGATGCAAAAACTCTCAACAAAATCTTGGCCAATAGATTACAACTTATCATCAAAAAAGTCATACATCATGATCAAGTAGGTTTCATCTCAGGGATGCAGGGTTGGTTTAATATTTGAAAGGTTTAGTCTTTTGAATATTTATTACACATCATTACTCCTTTGCTTCATTTCATCATATGAATTAATTTCACCTCTTTTTGATACTTTTATCTTCTCCCTTCTCCTTAGTTCAAAATTGACTTTATAAACATTTTAAATATTAACTGGTTTGACCTTGTTCTTGGTAGTTCTCTTTACATGAGGGTTTATCTACATGATGCCAAACATTTCATTTGACATATGCTTTTTCAACACTCATGATGGACTCTAGTAACACACACTGGTCCTTTGATTACCACAGCTTAAACTTCTGGTTTTAGGAGAAGAAAATAATGTTAAAATAATCCAGTTTCAGTTTATGCTATACTAATCAAAACTCAAGATCATACAGAAATAATTTAGATTTCCTAATAGTTTTAAAACCACTTAATAACAACACTGAGAACTCTAAAATTAGAAATAACATTTCCTAGGTATTATAAAATCATTTTATCTTCTATCCAACTCTAATCAAGTTTTTTTTATTTTTTTAGATTTGTACCCTTGTTTTTCACAATTTTTCTTTTATTCCATAGGAGCTAGAGAATAAGAAATTAAGAAAATACTTATGTTAGGAGTATGAAGAGATAGTAGAAAACTAGTAATGTTTTTCATAACATATTGTAAGACGTATTACACAGGTGCTTTTCCAGACACAAGGCTGCTAAGTCAGTTAAGAAAATAATTTATTTCAAGCACCTGAAATATATGGTAATTTAAAGCATCTGCTTATTTGGTTGAGGAATTTAATTGGTAAAGTCTGTCATTTCTGAGGAAGGAAATATAAAATGGACAAGTATATAGCCAACCTGTGGTCTGGTAGAAACTGCTTCTCCAGTAATAGTACCAGGGTTAATAATAGAGTCTTTGTTTAGCAGGTCTGCATTAAAAGATAACATTTTCTTAGTCTGCCTGCTCTCAATCCCCATATTTTGCCCATTATCATTATTTTGCCTCTAAATACCTGGGTTTTAAAATCATCCAAAATGGTAACTATTTCCAGAGTGCCAAACACATTGAATTCTTGTGACTTAAGAAAGCTTACTCTAGTTAGCGAGCATTAATGATAAGACATAACTATATACTTCTTTGAAAGTAAACATGAAAAATCAAAGTTCTAATATGAGATGAAATTTAAAAATTCAGTAACATTTATAAAGTAAATTGAAAACAAGTTATAGACCAAATTAAAAATCAATTTGTGTCATTAAATTGCCTTTGGAGGGTAATGATTATTGGTTTGTATTTCAAAACTATTGCGTTTAGAAATCAATTGTATGATACAGCCTTTGTATTTTTGACTTTTCTCATGTGTCCTTAAATAACCAGTAATCTGTACTTAATAAAATTTGTCCTTTGTGTAAAATAAAATAGAAAATAATAATGTTAGCCTCTATAATGAAGAAAATTAAGTAGGCTTAAATCTACTCATACTATATTACTGCACTATCCCATACTAATCTTTCATCAATTATTCCTGAGGTTATTTAAATAAATCTCATATTAATATCATTGTTCCAAAGGGAAGAACTTTTCCATTGATATATATTACAAGCTATGTATTTTAAATGTATTGATGACAAAATCGTGTATCACTAAGAATCTCTATTTTTATATGAAAAACATATTAGAAACATATTGCGTATATTTCATATTTGAAAGACAATTACATCTTTCATTCTGTGCTTTGCAGTCTAACTCATTTATTATAAAAATATGTAAGATTGATTAACATATTTTTGACATAATACTGGAACTTCTAGGAATACCACAAAATTAGCTACTCAGATAAGTGGTAATATCCCTTAAAATGTTTTAATGAGTGAAATTTCCAAGTCTAAGGAACACATAATTCTTAATGATGACTTACTAATAACACAATATAACATGTTTTCTGAGAGTATTAAAAGGTATTATGTAGTTACATAAATCATTCAGTCAACAACATTGATATAAAACTTTCTTGGTTGAATGCATTTCATAAGTTAGACTCCTGATAGTGTTTTAATTTGCTACTCTTTTTGAATAACCCTCTAGAATCATTCTTCTATGAATTTGCCAAGTTGAGACAAATTTTTTCTAGAACTGAGGATTTTCCCCTGTAAAAGAATGTTATTTTTCTTACTCTGCCTTTGATATAAATGTTCAAAGGCTTCCTGTATTCTTGCTGGTTCAAAGATGTTCAGATTTACTTCACAATTTTAACACTTGATTTTCTTTCTGTATGAGAGGTGAAAACAGATTTTACAGGTTAATAACACATCTTAAATTTAAATAAAGTGCAAATCAGGAAATTAAGTTAGGAATCATCTTGATTGCTACACTGCATTCAGCCCTTGTACTGTGCATGCCACCTCCCAGGACTCAACAACCACAGACTGAAAAAAAAAAAAAAAAAAGATGACAATACAGAAACTAAAATATATATATATATAGTATAATAATCATTGATGTAACATTTATCTTGTGTTAGCTATTGTAATTATCATGATAATTAGTAGGATGTAAGCACTCCAATCTGCACAAATAATCAACACATTGAATCCCACAAAGGCATAAATGTATTCATGACCTATGTATATATGACTTAATAGAAAAAATAAAATTATATTTCACAATAAATAACTAAATAAATAAAGAGTATTTGAGGTACATGACAAGATGAGGGTAGGTTATAATAATGCTATGTTATTTTACACAAGAGATTTGTATATGCATAGATTTTGGTATCCATAGGGAGCCCCCGTCCCTTGAAGATACTGATAAACACCTGAATAATGTTTTATTGGGCTTAGAAACAGATGTTTCACAAGTAAGACTATTGTTATTTGAGAGGATTGGCAAGTAAGTACAATCGTGATCTGACATGTTAATTGATGTCTGTGTTTATTACATAAACATTTCATTCATAGTTTTCTGTGTTTGTTACTATTTTCAGCCCTAGGAATATTAAAGTCTTGAGATGACAATTTTTCCTTAGGGAATTCAGAGTCTAGAAGGATGATACATATTTGTGAAACACAAATGAAATAAAGTACATAAGGGTGAAATGAAAATACAGTACACCAGATATGGATAGTTTACAGGCATGCTAGTGTTTTAGGCAGATAAAAATATTCTGTATTATTCTTCTTTTCTGTAACTAGTTAATATCTCATCACATACCTCATTTTAGCTTCCCATTTAGCAAGACATGCTAATTCATATTAATATTTTTGATAAAATATATCAAAACTTATGGAACGGGAATAGTACAGAGACTGAATTGCTAATGAAATGGTCAGGAATGTAAACATTTATGACTTGACTCTACACAGTGGAGATGATGAATCTCTCTTGATGTTCACTTCTATGTGTCCTTAACCTGAAAAAAACGGGAGAAGAATTTACTCTGCCAGGCAAGGGAAACTTTAACGTCATCTAGGAGGCACAGGTATGTTTTAAAATGCCACACTTGGGAGGAACATTGAAGAATAATTTTTAAGCCTCTGTTTGTATGAAGGACATAGAATAATTTGTTTGCATTTTCTTTTACCTTGATTATAGCTCTGAATTCTTCTGAACGTAAAAATAATTCATGTGATTATTCCTATTTCCCACATGCTTGTTATTTATTTCAATTGATTTTTAGATTCATGTCTGTTGTCATCAAAAGCAAAGAGTTTGAAATCTTGTCTTGATTTCTCCCACGTGACCTTCTCCTCAGAACTCTTCTACACTATCTGTAGCAGAGACAGTCCTTCAAAGTAGGAAACATCTCATTCTCCTTATCCACAGAATGAACTGATTAGTTTAATGCTTGTAACATATATGCCAAAAGAACTTCTGATTATCTCCTAAAATAACATTTTATTTTTCATGTTAATATGGCATTAAGTTTTAAAATGTTTTATCTAAGCGTATTGCTTAGTTAAGTATCTTTTTCTCTTTCTTTAAGGTAAAATTACTACTGTCTGATCTCTCACTGGATTTCCACATGAACATGTCAATGATCCTTCATTAGTCATTTTGCACAGTCTCTGTGGTACACAGTAAGTATCAAAGGCCATAGTGTGCTGTGAAGAAGAAGAAATAACATAAACAAATAAGGAATACAATCCACAAATGTCAAACAACAAATGTTAGATTGTTTGTACATGAAAATAAAAATGTCCCTTCAAACCTAGCAGCAATTACTTTGGCCCAAAAGCATGAAAAATGACTATTTCCATATTAAAAGTCATTAAGGTACCAGTGACTATAAATGTATTTAATTTTATTTTTTAAATGGCATTTTACTATAAGACCTCCATAACAGTGGGTTATACAGTAAGATTTGATTTTTCTCTCCTTCAAGAAATGCAAAGAAAATTAAATAAAATAACTATAGTTTCTAATTTTTAGTTATATAATTTCCTGTTTTGCATTTTTTATAAATTTTAGCACTTTCTTGAATTAGAAATGTTATATATCTCTGTACTTTGAAAAAAGACATTTTTAAATCATTTTTCATCTACATAATTATCTATTGGGATTATTAAATGGACCTATAAGTTAACATAAATATCTCCTGCTTCTAACTAGGATAGAGCCTAAATTATTGGAGGATGATTTCTATAAAGAATTTTTTTTTTCAAATACCTTCAGATAAAGAGACATGGTAACCTCCCATGATAACACATTCTAGTGGCTTATGATACAGTCAGGAAGTACTTACTTCTCTAAAAATTTAAACCTATTCCCTTTTGTCCTATATTCGGTGACTAGAGAGGAAAAGCTATTCACTACTACTGTATGAGACCTTTTTCATATAACCCCACGCTAATGATGAGTCTCTCTAAGCTTTCTCTTTCTTATGCTTGAATAAACTGACTTCCGTTTACCTATCCTCCAGTATACACTTTCAGTAAAGTTTGATCTTTTTTCCTTCTCAAGCATGCCTGTTCCACTTTCTTCAGATCACATATCAGCTTTTACTCAAGTTCTTAGCTGTACTGGTCTGACATACAGCTTGAGCTTTGATTAAACAGTACATCTCTCTAACTTAGAGACTGAGCTATTTTGGGTAAGGTAAGAGTAACTGCAAGGAGACAAAGTTTTAATTTACTACAATCTGTTTGCATTTTTAAGTTTGGACTATCAAAGGAAAATAGCATTTCTGAAACAAATTTGGAATGATAGAAACCAAAACTAGCATATGCTATAATTCTAATACTTCTTGGTGAAACCATTTCAATGGAAAGCTGAAGAATATTTTTCCACAAAGTAGTTAATACTCTAATATAGAGATCAATTTGGGGGAGTTTACAATGAAAAGTTGTTTTGTAATAGAGCTTTTGACAGCTATGAACACAGAGCTTAATTATGCATCAATTTCTATGAAACGTCATTTATGTTTCTGTACATTATTCAATGAATATTTTGCTGCTACCTAGGGAACCAAATTTAATTTGGATATCAAGTTCATTATAGTTATTAAATAAGATAAATGTTATCAAAAATATTAATATGAATATGCCTGGTACAATTACTGCATAAATGACATTGTCACTTTCCAATGAGATAATGGTACTCAGAGCAGATAAACAAACATTTGTGAAAAGTTTTATCTGTTAGGTTTTTCCCTTCCAGGTGGAATACAAATACAAAATACAGAACATGATAGAAAAAGTTGCAGTGTGTCCAACCTTTTTTTTTCTGTCTCACGTTGGAAGAATAAGAGTTGTCCTGGGTCATATGTTAAATACACAAATACTAACGACAGTTGATTAGCAAAAAAAGGTCTGTGCATACGTTTTGTGCTAACACCACAGAAAAAGGAAAGACATTCCTTGCAAAAGCAGCATGTGGCCCACAGGCCATAGGTTGAGCACCCTTGGCAGAAACAGTGAGGATAAGATCCTCTGAAATCCTGTGAATATCGCTCCCAGGATCATCATAGCAGCATCAGAAGCATCACCAAGTTGTGGCCACACTATCTGCTTTCAGTTGTTTTTACCAGAAAGAGCAGCAATGGGGCGGCTCCTGTGGCTCAATGGGTAGGGTGCTGGTCCCATATGCCGAAGGTGACAGGCTCAAACCTGGCCCCAGACAGCTAAAACAGCAGTGGCAACTGCAACAAAAATAGCTGGGTGTTGTGGAAGGTGCCTGCAGTTCCAGCAACTTGGGAGGCTGAAGCAAGAGAATCGCCCTAGCCCAAGAGCTGGAGGTCGCTCTGAGCTGTGACACCATGGCACTCTACCGAGAATGGCAAAGTGAGACTCTGTCTCCAAAAAGAAAGAAAGAGAGAGAGAGAGAGAGAGAGAGAGAGAGAGAGAGAGAGAGAGAGAGAGAGAGAGAGAGAGAGAAAGAAAAGAAAGAAAGAAAGAAAGAAAGAAAGAAAGAAAGAAAGAAAGAAAGAAAGAAAGAAAGAAAGAAAGAAAG
>CAUYON010117620.1:0-16906 GCA_963573935.1 Arctocebus calabarensis
CCTCTCCTCTCCCTGTCTCCTCCTCCCTGCTCTGCTGCCCTCCTGGGGCCCTCCAACTCTGCACACTCTACTGACCCGTCTGGCCATGTGTCCTCTGGAAGATGTGTCGTGTTTACGTTCCTCACACCCAGCATCACAGCTTTGGAGACACACACCATGCACCCCAGGTAACACATGAGCAGTGACAGGAGCCGTGTGGTGCATGAAACTCACTGTTCCCCCAGCCAGAGCAGGGGCGGACGAAGGCCTCTCTTGCTGGAACCTTGGGCAGCTCACGGTCGGGGATCACTCAGCAGAGACGGGATTAGAAAAGAAGCAGGAGGTGGTATACTGACTCCCGCCGCCTCTGTGCATCTGAGTGGGCTCTGAGACTCTCAATGTGTGGCTCTGACACACCTTTTGGGCACAAGACACAAAGACACAGCTGTAAGAGGGACTTCACCTAACAAATGCAATCAGTGTAACCTGGTTTCCTGTACCCTCAATGAATCCCCAACAATAATAAAAAGACTGTGAAGGACTGAAATCTTTCTTCTACGACTCTTTACACCTCTGCTAGGAGGGGTCAGCATCCTTTGCACACCTGTAGTGAGAGAAGACACGAGGAGAAGCCACGGAACACAGCAGACTCTTTGTCATGTCCACTGAGGGGGGGAAGGAGCAGCTTCGTGAATGTAGCCCTCAATGGTCAACAGGCATCCTAAGCTTCCAAATACCATAAATAATTTTGGAATTACAAAATATTACCAATGGAGAGCATTTTGGTCTAATCCACTAATTTCACAGATGCCAGAGATAGGCTTAGAAGGATTAAGAAGATTGCCTGAGATTAGATAGCTTTTCCTGGTGAGGTGGGATCTAGAATTCAGTCCCCACTCAGCCCAGAACATTGTTTTTTCCCTGCCTAAATAAAGAAAGAAAAATATACAGGTCCTATAGTAACTTTTTGGACTATGAGATTTGCCAATGGTACACTAGTCACAAATTTTATGCATTGATATTTTCATATTTTTAAAAGCTCCAGAAAATGTATGCACACCCATAAACACATCTTGGTAATTCCCATTCATTAAGTATTCAGAAATGCGGGGTGCTTACAAGCAAAGCCGCCATGCTCATGAGTTAGCCCTGGGCAAAGCCAGCCTTTGACTTCTTAAGTTCCTGGTCTCCCACAGCAAGGCAGTAGCTTAAGCCGCTGTCCTAGCTGGAGTGTGCCAAGGGCTCAACATTGGCGTCACTGTCCATCCAGGTGCTCAGGACCGCTGAGCAGACAGCAGGGTGTCACGTGCATTTCCTACACGTGAATGACAAATATTCTGTGTTTTGCAAATATTTGGAGCATACTTTGTGCTTGGTGCTCAGTACTCATGAATATGGTCTCCATGAATCCTTACGACTGTCTACAGGGTGTCACCATCATTTGCATGTTTATTCGGCCGAGAGAGACAAAGTGACTTCCTCCAAATAATACATCTAAGGGATGGCTGACCTCAGACCCAACAGGGAGAATGTGGGGAGGGAATCAGAAAGGCTCATCTATACCTGCTTAGTGTTGGAATAAAACAAGGCCCACCGACGCTCCACTAAGAACAACTCAGGTGACAGTGGGCTCTGCACCTTACAGGTGTGGGCCACAGCCGACTCCTCTGAGAACACTGATGGTCGGAGAGTATTAAATCTCATAATTTCTGTAAGAGTCAAAGGGGGTGTAGAATGAAATGATCTGTTAGTCCCTTAACCTAATATATGATCTAATGACCTTTCATCTTTAAAGCACTCAAGCCAGGAAAAGTGACAACTGGCCCCCACTGTGCAAGGCCCAGCTCCTCAGCAATCTTGGGTCCACTTGCACAAATGCCCTCAGTGAAATACTTACTTCCCTCCACCCACTTTTGAGCAGGGTGAAATGGCACATTCCAGTCTCCATGTGGGCTGCGTGCACATATCAGCAGTATCAAGAATTTGAAAAGCTGCAATTTGGAGCCCACAGCAACCCTCTAACTGCCTTTACTCACCCAGGGACTATGGCTGGACAGGCAGCTGGGAGCCACGGGGGCTGCCACTTCAAAACCAGGCAGGAGCCAGCAAGCAAGGGCTGATGTGTGTCTGCGATAATAGCGTCTGAAAGTCCAAAGATTGCAAGGCTGTTTGCAGAGATGGACTTATTATAAAATAATTGTACCAACCTCTCGTAAACATAAAAGAAAGTCATTTTGGAGTAGATGATTGAAAGAAAAGATTTCTTTAAAGAATGCAGAAAAGAACACTGAAAACAACTTCAAAGACTTTTAGCAAATTCGTGGAGTTTTAAAAAGAGAATCTCGCTCAAAGAATTCTCTAAAATTACCTAAACTTAAAAGCATTATTTTTCTTTGGGCGTCTAATTTACCTTGCATGCCCACCCCTGTAATGTGCCTCCCGTCGGAGGTAACAGTCGACCGCAGGCGTGGGGGCCATCAGCATCAGCGTACTGGATTCATACAAGGGGCGACCTGCCCCCACCAGGCAGGAGGCATAGCACCATGGCAACCGCAGAAGAAAGGTCACCGCAGTATTTCTCAAGGTGATTTTTGACTCTGCAGGGATTCACTATTATACGTAAAGGCCACTTCACCTGAGGAACAATGAGTGATGATCAGATTCCTCCTCCAGCATGGGCTTTTCTTCTTTCTTGCCCTCTCCGTGGTGTCAACCATTTCTGCAAGACGCCTTTGTTAGTCCCGCAATCACCAACTCTCCAGAGTGAAGGCGCAGGTGGGTGAGGAAGCTCTCCCATCTCTAATATGTTTGGCGTTCATTAATCCTAGAGGCAATATTGGGAGATTTTTTTTAAAGCTTTGTTTTTGTGAGCAGCAAACCCTGGGTTTGACACTGAGGTAGGTCCGCCGGTTTCGGTCTCCATAAATGGAGACTGGCCATCTGTGTTCTCAGAAGAGCCTGTCTTTCTGTCCACAATAAATCGGGAAAAAAGCACTCACTCTTAGAGTTACACCCAGCTCAAGGTTGGACACAGTAAGACTTTGAGTAAGCATCAGCTATTTCTATTATCATTATGAATTGATCTTACAGCAGCAGTGTGGACATGTCCCATTTGGGGTATAAGCGAACAGATGACAAACACCATTTCCAAATATAAAACACGAGTGCACTATTTAAACAATGTCCCCTCGGCTCATATAGTTTGAAAGAGATATCATTTCGAGGGTTCTAAAGTGGAATGAGATTTATTACCAAGTTTCTATGGATCCCAGAACTAATAATGGAGAATATTGTGTGGTTGGTGCCTGAGAGAGGACATATAAACAGGTAAATGTTTGTGTGTACACAAGCGTATTTAGTCATTGGAAAGATCTTGGATAGGTGCCATTTATACACAAACTACACTGAATAATTTAATTTGTTTTGGACAATACATATACTCCATAAATAAAATCACAATATCAAAAGATAGCGTTTTGGCACGTGTGGAGTTTATATCAAATGGGTTTGTGGTAGGTTGAAGTCAGGACACGCACAGTAGTTGAACAGAAGCATTTGCAAAATTTGACAGTCCCTTCAATCGCTTGTATATCAAGAATTCCCCTCAAATCAATACCTCATTTTCTCTGCAAAATCTATTGAAAAATAAAGAAAAACACAGAACCAGGAATCGTTCCTCTGGCTAACAGTTGCACATGTAGAACCTTCGATCAAGGCCTGGCTTGCAAGGGTCAAAGTGGAACTTCCAAATTTGGACCCTTTCCCCGGAAATGGAAGGGGAGAGGCTGATCTCCACAGGACAACTAAGTTGGAATTTTATCGAACATTTTCTCCTTAAAAAAATCTATAATATAATTCCATGATGTCTTGTTTGTTTGGAATTCTGCAAGGCATATAACAAAAATTATGTGCATTTATGTGATGCAGGTCTTTAGGAAAAAATCTTTCAACATCTTCTCCCCAGGACACTATTCACCCCACTGAGGGCAAAATCAGGACATGTCAAGGGTTTGAGCAAATGAATTCTTTCGCCTTCAATTTCAGAAAATGGGTGTTAACAAAAGCAAAAGGAGGCCTGATTTTCTAAGTAATATGGCTCCTCAAGAGAAATACTGACTCCTAAAAATACACGCTTTTAAAAAAAAATGAATTACCATTCTCAGCACAAAAAACACACGGTTCGTGCTCATTCCTGCTGTGCTCCTGTTTTCAGAACAGAGGCTCTGCTGTCTTTCAGGTGCCTCTGTCACTGGCTGGCCAGCACTGGCCTGTATTTTTCCCTTCAAGGCCTAACCCTGATTTCTGACATCACTCGGGAGGTGTTGCTATGGGAACAGTGGCTTTGTGTGACCCAGAGGGAACAAAGGATGGTTTCCATTTGAGGACTTCAGAGCAGGCCTGCTACCCCGTTGGTAAAGGATTGTAGAACCAGCACATTAAACGTTCTCAGCAAAATTCCACTCATATTTCTCCTGTCCTCTTTCCAGCAAACACTTCTTTTACTACATATTATTGTGACAACCTTGGGACAAAAGCCAGAGCAAAAATGAGGCTTTCCAGGGTTGAGTGAGGGTCATCAGTGGAGAGCAAGGGCCAGGACTTTGAATTGTGTCTTTTGTCTTCTGAATCCCGAGTTACAGCTCTTTCCAGGAGGCTCTGGCATCTGCTGTCATTTTTTTTTTTTTGGTTCTATACAACTAATTTAAAAGTCACTAAAGAACAAAATAGTCCTCCAATGAGTCCAACTCCTGCCCAAAGCCTTTTAAGCTAAATTCAGAGCCTTGTTAAGGTGTACAGACAACTTCAGTGAAAAATCCATAAAAGTTAAAAATACGTATTTAAAAATATTAATGACCAAACATATTTTGCCAAGTAAGCTCTCTCCTGTAATTATGAAACTGTTTACAGCTAGAATGTCCCTTATGTAGGACTTTTCTTTATTAGTCTGACTGTAAATATTTTCACTTGTTTATTTCAGATGAATATGAGGGTATAAACAATTAGGTTGCATTTCTTTGGCAAAGTCCAAGTTGTAGTTGAGCCCTTCACCCAGGTGTCCCACGTAGCAGAGCTCACCACAACCCCTCTCTCCTCCCACACTTGAATTTATTTGTGTTTTTTCTCATGTGGGGGTGTGGTGGTTTGTCCACTGGTTCCACATTAGTACTGAGTGCATTGGATGCTTGCCTTTCCATTCCTGTGATGCTTTCCTCAGGAGGATGTTCTCCAAATCCATCCAGGTTAATATGTACAAAGGATGCAAAGTCTCCGCCAGACCCTCTGGCTGAAGGGTGCACAGTCTTAGTGCTGCACAGCAGACAACTCACAGGTGTACCATTCATCACAGTGTCTGTACAAATGAGCCCTCGGGTATGACACCACCCAGACCGAGAGTTATCACGTCATCAGCAGCCCAGAATCCTTCATCCCACCCTTCAATCGCAGCCTCTCAAAATGTAACTGCTGTTTTGAGGTTCATCATGGCACATTTATTTCACTGGTTTTGTGCTTTATGCAGGTGGAACCGCACGCAGCAGCGTGTTCACTCTGCAGGTGGCTTTCTCATGGCTGTGACTCCACCACTGCACACAGTCCATGGTGAGAGCACAGCACGGTGGCCCACGGCCCTGGCAGTGGGGCTGCTGTGAGCGAGGCTGCTGCGCACCTTGTCTCTGGTGGTGTGAGCGAGGCTGCTTTGTGGAAGGAGTGTAGGTGACCAGAGGAGGTCACAAACACGTGCACAGGGATGTTTGGTGATTGGGCTTGGGCTAAATTCCTTATAGCACTTACCGCAAGTAGTTTGACAAAGCCCCTCACTAGAGCAGGTGAGAGACCACCACTGTCAACACCTGGAATTGTCAGATGCTTTGCTTTGCCTTTTTTTCTTGTTTAATGTTGCAAAGGTTCAGCTCTATCTCCTTACCGTTATCACTGTCATTTCAGGCTTTGCACTCTGACGTCCCCTGATGTTGGTCAGCCAGGGTGCTTGTTTGGGTGCTGTGTGCCCCACGTGTGTTTGGGAGGTTACTTCTGAAGTTTTCTCCCCCTTGAGTGTTTTTCTTATTATTTCATAGGCATTTTTTTACATGTTCTACGTCTGAATCTTTTTGAATACAGATATTGCAAATATTCTACTGTGTGGTCTGTGTTTTCATTCTCTTCATATATATTCTGAAAAACCAGAGTTCTGACTTTAAGAATTACCAGTTCTTCTTCTTTTGGGGGAGTGCTGTGTGTGTGTGTAGTGTGTGTGTGTGTGTGTGTGTGAGTGTATATGCTATGTGTGTATGTGAGTGTGTGTGTCTCCATTAAGAGTGTGTGCTTGTGACTGTGTGTGCTGTGTGTGTGTATGCATGAGTGCATGTGTGCACATGTCTACATGCGCGTGCTGTGTGTGCATGTATGTGTGTACATGTGTGAGTGTGTGTGCACGCACGTGTGCATGAGTGTGTGTGCGTATCTATGTGTGCTGTGTGTGCATGTGAGTGTGTGTGCACGCGTGTGTACACATGTGTGTGGATGTATGCATGCATGAGTGTGTGTGCACTTGTGAGTATGTGTGCATATGAGTGTGTATGTGTGTGAGTTTGTGTGTGCTGTGTGTACGTTTGAGTGTGTGTGTATGGATACACATGTTTCTTAATCTAGAAATCTGTGAATTCTCCAACGTCATTATTTTATGTTAAGTTTGAGAAAATTTGTTCACTGATCTTTCTCATTTAGATATAAAATTTAACATTTGGGACAACTTTAGTTTATTGCATAAGGGGGATCAAAGATTTTTTTCCCCCGTATGGGTGCACAATTGACACAATCCATATTTACAAGAGAGTTTTCCCTCAGGATAGCAACGACTTTTCCTTAATCTATTTTTTCTCACAAATGTGAACATGTAAGTGTTGGTCTGCTTCTGGAATCTTTTACTTTATGTCTACTTGTTTATTCTTGCACCAACCCAGCCAGAGTGCTTTTAGGTCTTAAGTTTGAAATTCAAGAGTGTATGTTCTCCAACTTTTTTTTTTAATTTATCTTCACTATTTTTAATCTTTGTAATTTCCATATACATTTTAGAATCAACTTTTCAATTTCTAAAATAATGGCTGGGATTATGAAAGTTACACTGAAGCTTTAAATCAATTTAGAAGAACTGACTTATTTACAATATTGATTCTTAACAATCCTTTAATAATGTATACCTTCTATTTTCTTAAAACTTCTTTAATATCTCTCAGTTATGTTTGTAATTTTCTATGTAAAAGACTCTTGCATACGTTACATTTATTATTAGAAATTTGATTTTGATTGCAACATCTGCTTTTTTCTGTTTTCCATTTGCTTGGAATATAGATGACCATCCCTTCACCTTGAGTCTATATTTATCTTCTAAGGTAAGATGAGATTCTTGTATGCTGTAGATATCTGACCTGAGTTTTTGCATCCAGTCAGCCAACCTATGTCTCTTTAGAGGACAATTTAAACCATTCACAATAATTGAAAATACTAAATGCAGAATATAAATGTCTTCATATAGTGATTAAAAGGCCATGAAGGCTATGTTAAACAGTTTGATAAAAATATTTCAGATTGTATATGAAGTCAGCAAATGATGCCCAATGATTGCACTAATGTACACAATTATGATTTAATAAAAAAAGAAAAAAGAGAATTTTGATTTTATATGCTACTATAAATGTTATTTTAAATAAAATGTTCTAACAGTTCATTAAAGTATATTGAAATGCAACTACATGTAATATTGACCTTTGATCAGTAACTGTTAAATTCACTTACTTATTCTGATAGATTATATGTATAATCTGGTATGTTTTCTATCTATGTGCTGTTGATGCAAAATGAGTTTTGCTTTTTCCTTCCAATTCTCACAACTTTTTTGTTTGTCTTATTGCTCTAAGTAAGACCTCCATTGCACTATTAAATAGAAACCAGCATAGTGGACATCCTTTTGTTGTTCCCATCTTGTAGCAGAAAACTTTAGGAGCTTTATTATCGAGTATGATCTTTTCTTTTCTTTTTATTTATTTTTTTTAGGTACCCATTATCAGACAAGGTAAATTTCCATCTATTCATAGTTTGCCATGAGTTTTATCCTGAGTGGATGTGAAAAATATCAAGTTCTTATTTTGCATCTGTTGAGATGGTTTTGTGATATTTAATGCTAATATGATGCACATCCTTTCAATTTTAAATCATAAATCAAACATATATTCCTAGAATAAACCCGATCTGGTTGTGATTATATTATACTTTTTATATGCCACTGATTTTGTTTGCAAATGTTTTGTCTAGGTTTTATGTATCTATGTTCCCCTACCTGTAATGTTCCTATTTCTAATGCTGTTGTAAAGTTTTCCTATTGAGGTTATGACTGGCTTTACACAAAGAGTCTTTTGCTATTTGGAAGTTGAATTCCTGTAAGACCAGGGTTAATTCTTCCATAAGCGGTTTTAGTAATTTAACGAAGTAGTCCTCAGAACTTGATTTTTCTTATTAGGAATGTTTGACATTACAGATGCAATTCTCTTCACAAAGATAAGATTATAAAATTTGTCTACTTCTTTTCATTTTAGTTGTGGAAAATTGTATTTTCCAAGCAATGCCATCTAAGATTCATGTCATCTAATATTGCTCATTTATTAGCAAAACACTGTGGCTATAAATGAGTTTAGTGAGATTATTCCTGATTATCCAAGAGGTATGTTGTAATCTCAGGCATCCTCATAAAAGAAAGATGAAAGCCTGAGAACCAGTGTCAGGGAGACACTGTAGTATAGAGCATAAGCAAAGATGAGGCTGCTGAAAGAGGACACCCCATGGAGTTCAGGTGACCACTAGAGCTACAAAAAGCAAGAAAAGAGGCTATCCTGGAGCCTCTGGAAGTAATACAGCTGCTGACATGACCCATTTCAGGTGTTTGATCTCCAGGAGAATAAGATAACATATTGGTATCATTTTAAGGCACTAAATTTGTGGTGATTCATTACATTGGCCATAGGAAAGAGATACAGCCTATCCTTACTTCTAAACTAATATCTGCCCTAGCATCTGTAGGGTTTGTAGCAATGCCCCCCTGTCTATTGAGTCTGTGGCAATGCCTCCCTGTCTGTAGGGTCTGTGGCAGTGCCTCCCTGTCTGTAAGTCTGTAGCAATCCCTCTCTGCCTGTAGGGTTTGTGGCAATGACTCTCTGTCTATAGACTCTGTAGCAATGCTTCCTTGTCTATAGGGTCTGTGGCAATGCCTCCCTGTCTGTAGGGTCTATGACAATGCCTCCCTGTCTGTAGGGTCTGTGGCAATGCCTCCCTGTCTGTAGGGTCTATGACAATGCCTCCCTGTCTGTAGGGTCTGTGGCAATGCCTCCTGTCTGTAGGGTCTGTGGTAATGCCTCCCTGTCTGTAGGGTCTGTGGCAATGCCTCCCTGTCCGTAGGGCCTGTGGCAATACCTCCCTGCCTATAGGGTTTGTGGCAATGCCTGCCTGCCTGTAGGGTCTGTGGCAATGCCTCCCTCTCTGTAGGGTCTGTGGTGATGCCTCCCTGTCTGTAGGGTTTGTGGCAAAGCCTTCCTATCTGTAGGTCTGTGGCAGTGTCCCCTGTCTGCAGGTCTGTGGAAGTGCCTTCTTATATGTGGGGTCTGTGGCAATGCCTCTCTGTCTATAGGGTCTGTGCTAATGCTTCCCTGTCTGTAGGTTCTCTGGTAATGCCTCCTGTGCACTCTGACAGCATGCACCTGTGCTCACACAGAGGCATTTGCCTGGCTGGTCTGCATCCAGTTTCCTCTACCTCTTCACTTCAGAGTCCACCTTTTACAACACCCTCCTTTCTCGGAAACTTCTTAGTGGCAAGTTATGCCAAACTCTCCTGATTTTCTTCTGCTTTCATGGTCCCTTCTTCTTAGTCTTTTTAGCAGGCTTCTACACAATCCAATGAGTTTTACAGAACCTGATTCTGGGCTGTCTTTCTCTCTCCACATTCTGTTCCTAAGTATGTGCATCTTAATGACTTTAAGTATCACTACCAGGGTAATAGCTCACAAATATGAATCTCAAGTCCAGATCTATTCTCTAAATGCCAGACTCTCAAGGTCCCCAGTGCCCCATACCAACCAAATGTCATAAAATCACCACACAACCACATGGAAAAGACCAGTCTTTGAGGCCTGTGGGGTTCCCTCTCCTCCCTTTCCTCTCCTTATTTCAATCAGATCATCATCTACACCACTAATTAAATCAAGCCTGGGTTCATTTTTCTATCTCATTGTAATCTTTTGTTTAAAATGTAGTGGTTTCACATTATTCCTTAAAAAATAAAGAAGTAAGTAAATAAAGCAATAAAATAAAACAAAACTCATTACTAAGGTCTGCAAAGTTTTATAAGGCCTGAGTCATGCTCCCTGCCCCAGAGTTCCTGCCTGCCACTCTTGGCTGTTCCAATAGGCTCTGGTTCCTGGGCCAGAAAGCTCCAGGCCAACTGCTTTCTCTGGTCCTACTCCTGAGTTCTCCATAGAGACACATCACCCCAGAAAGGGCCCCCATCCAGGCTGTTTTCTATGGGAACACCTGTCTCTTCTGCCTCCAATCTGGACACCATGGCTGTCATCATCCTCACACAATGGCTCCTGGTAATACTTTTGCCAACCTATCATCTGAATGCCCTGAAGGACTAGCTCTCCAGGAAGCAGGGAACCACATATTGCACTGTACCCCAAGGTAAGGTGTCAAATGAATGTCAGAATGGGGGGTGATCAGACTGCTCTTTAGCAAGTTGAGAGACAACATTAAGAGTCATTACTATTGGGATATGGGGTGCAGATTTTGTTTTCCTTACTACACTTTATAATATAGACAACTTTAACTGGGTTGCTCATATATTGCTTTTATAATCAGAAAAACAAAATTCATGATTAAAATACACAAAAGAAGCCTTTATTATGTGGATTACTATAATTAAAAACCTGCTTTTATGATGGTGCTTTGAGGGGTTTCACCCTTGCCTGAACAATGTTTTAGTTATTGTTTTGCTATCTCTTTTATAACAAGATTTTTGTTTCTAAAACCTGCATGCATGTAGGGGGAGGAGAGAGAGTGAATACTTCCCACTTCTTTTTAAATCTTGGGTCCAAGTGGAGTGTTTTCATTTCTGATGTTTGGTCTTTTTAATTCTTTTCTTTTCCTCATTTCTCCTTAATTTTCAGGAAGGAAAGGACGGTTTGGGGATTTGTTTGTGCATGTGTTATTTTTATTTTTGTTTTTTCATTTATTCCATAAGATTTCAAATTAATTTAAAGGGCTCTGGTTTGCAAATAGTTGCCTTTCCGCCCAGAGGATATAAACTTTTCTTAAGCATATGCACTGTTGACTTCCCCAAATACTAGCTAATAAATGTGGCCCAACATGTTTTCACTCTAAACAGATTCATTTATGTGGATTTATAAGTGAGTCACATCTGCTCTGCTGTCTTATCCAAGAGTAATTGACATTGTACCAAATAGCCCCTTTGACATCTATGCTATTTACCCAGAACAAGAACTTCTCTGGAATCTGATAGATCTGATAACAGCAGAGGACATCCACAGGACACTCCCCATGCTGAGGAACAACACTCCACTGCATGCTGTCACTGTCCCTGTCATTCCATACAGACAGCAGCGCACTCTACGAAGCTAACACCCTACCCTCGGAGCCTGTCAATACTTGAAGCTCCTAGTTCTCTCCCCCATCATTACTGCCCTGCTGCTCCTTTCCTGCATTTTCCCCTGTTCCCACCTTCTCCCAACTAATGTAGGAAAGAAATAAAAATAAAGCCAAACCAGCATGATGACTCACTTGTGGACTGAGTGTACTTTTACTTCAATCCTGAACAACATATGGGGCTAATTTTGACATAATTTACTGTTTTCCCCAGGGAAGAGCATGATAAAGTCACTTTATTGAGGAAATACGGCTGAAAAGAAACCACTTTCTCTATTGGGATTTCCCATTTGAAACTTTCCAACATTCAGCACAGCCATACATACTGCAATTCCCATTCACCACTTCCTCCACCTGGAAAAACCTCATGAGTCAGAATCCTGAGTGTGGTTCATCCACAGTCTTATTCTCATGACTTGAAGATGTGCTCTTACTGGAAAGTACTCTGAAAATTCTGGGGCTGGAGACAGAATATGTTGTTGCTTAACAAAACAGAACATGATGTCAAGCCTGAAGACATTGGTTGTTGGCTGGGCCACCAGTGCATACTCCATCAATGCTCATGCACTTCTAACAAGGACCAAGGCAATTCAAACTTGGGGCAGATGCTCCAGTAGGTCTTGGTAGCATGGCAGAGAGGAAAACACACAAGGACTTTGGAAAGCCTAGAGCTGTGGGCCAGCCAGCCAAACATCTCTGGTAAGTGTAGTACAGGAAACATTATTCAGGCTCTACTTTGAGGCCTTGAAAAGAGTACATGACCAATTTTTCAGTGTTAACAGTGTGGGGGTGAGAAGAAACCTCCCTTTCACTTCCGAAAGTTCCCTGAAAGATCAACTCACAAAAAGGCAGATTGATAGAAAAAGAGATTTATTCGCTGAACATCCAGGGAGAATCACAGAGTGATTAGCATCCCAGGGGCCTCCAGGCTTTTATATAACTTCATTCTAAACTAGAAAAATATAGGAAATTCTGTTTAGGGGCAATAAATGGTTGCCAGGGAGGATGAATGAATGGGGAAAAGCAGACTGACTTGTGAATGATTCCCTTAGCAGATTAAATTAACCTGAGAGATGGGTTATTATATTTAAAATGATTCAGGCCAGGTCTGGTTGCATTCTTGATTTTCCTTCCTGTAATATATTGAGATTACAAGGAGGGGAAGGGAAGTTAATTTTCTTTGTTAGGGGTCTAGTTTTAATGAAAGAAGAGGAAAAACTCCTGATTTCCAAGGCCTGTTGATCTCCAAGGGCCTGTAATTCAAAATACTTTTATACCAAGGAGTGAATTCTGGGGTAAACTTTCCTGAGATCCTTTACTAGGAACAGGTCTGATAATGTGGACTCCTGTTTTTTTTCATCCACACTTTAGGATACAAGTTAAATCTTGAAATTCTGAGCTTTGGGGTGGAATGTTTCATGAGGTAGAGAATTCATAATAATATATAATTTATTCATATAAATTATTATTGTTATTCATAATTATATATGTTATAATATATAATTTATATATTATAAATGTGATGGAAGTGTTCTAAAACATATTTGGTTTCTAGGCAAGAAAATGGACATTAGAATCAACCAGAAGATTCCCCTTCCTACACAAAAATAAGCAAAGAGCTGAGTGCCAAAATAACAGGTTTGGTAAGAAAGTGTCAAAGACTTGGGGGCCCTGGGCTCAGGGGAGTGAGGGTAACTGCAGGCGATTGACTCAGCTTCTCCAGGCTTTAACTCACACAAAGAAAGGTTAGGATAATACCTGTTCTAATGATGTCAGACAGGTATCACTGTTATGAGAACAGACGAGATGCTTCCTCTAAAAGCACTTAGGCTGGGAGGCTGAGGCAAGAGATTGGCTTGAGTCCAAGAGGTTGAGGTTGCTGTGAGCTGTGACGCCACAGCACTCTATTGAAGGTGACATAGTGAGACTCTGTCACAAAAAGTAAAAATAAAAACAAATATAGAAATTGAATTTTCCCTAAAAGTCAGCCCTTAGATACTATTTAATTCCACTGCAGAAACTTCTACTCATGAACTTTGAAGCAAATAATAATTTTTTTTAAAGTTAGTTAAGAAAAATCAGTACTT
Organism: Arctocebus calabarensis; assembly: GCA_963573935.1. Taxonomy (NCBI): domain Eukaryota; kingdom Metazoa; phylum Chordata; class Mammalia; order Primates; family Lorisidae; genus Arctocebus; species Arctocebus calabarensis. The sequence continues at coordinate 13,770 of CAUYON010117620.1, forward strand.
GAGATTTATTTATACAGCCTTTGCTCGCAATGTGTTCCTAGAAACAATGTTTGCTTTTCAAAATAGCATAGCTCTGTACTCTGTTTGGCTGTAACACGATAATTGTGCTTCCAAGAAAGCTTAGGCAGCTGAGCGTTGCTTTATAAACTACCTTTCTGTGGGAAAAATTGGGGATATCGGTTAGATCATATGAGATTTATAACTGCAAGTTTATTTGTCAGATATACATTTTAGTAATGAGGTGAGCCAATTATTGTAGAGGTGTAAATTTAAGCGTAAACATCACCGAGTGAACCGTCCCCCTTTGACAACCTTGGTGCTTTAGTCTGTGGAGTGGCCTGCTCTGCTATTGACACTGGAGCCCCCGTTTACAGAGTTCTCACACATGCTGAGTAATTTTGTCTCTGCTGTTATGATATTTAATGCACGACGCTACTCCATCACCCAGACAGTACCTCTGGGTAACAACCAATTACTGGCTTTTAGAGAAATTTCTGTTTTCAGAATAATTTACCTCTTTATATCTATTTTAAATGACATAACCTCTTGCTGTAAAACTAATGTCCATACTGACGTTAATTTCGATTTCTTAACTAAAATTAAACTCTGGAAAACACATTTTCAGGTTAGGCTGAACAGTAATAGTGAAGATGATATAATAATAATAAAACGGCTCCCACTTGCATAAGCATCAGTACTTATCTGACGCTTCAGCATCATCTGGGGACACCGTGTTTCAGCGTCACCTGCGGATGGTCTCTTGGTTTTCCGACCCTTCCTGATGACAAGCACGTCACAGAAGCGGTGGTCCAGGCTCCCAACTTGCCCTGGACTAACTGCACAAGGCCTCAGCCTCAGGTGGTTTCAGTTGCACAGCCCAGCTGCGGCCCCCAGGGGCAGCTTGGAAATGCCCAGCAGTTTCTAGCTGTCCGTTGCTGAAGAAAGTCAAATGCTCTTCAGCCTCTGGGTGGGCACTTCCTCCTGAGTCTCCTGGGATCTGCTTTCAGAAGGGTCACGTGCACCCCTGCACAATCTGTCGGCACTAGGGCGGTGACTCAGAGTCTGGGCCGCACTCCCTGCCCCCATGCCTGTTTCCTCCTACAGATGAGCTGCACCGCCCCTTCCAGACTGAAGGTTGTGCTGTTGAGGGAGAAATGGAAACCAGGCGGTGAGCAGCTCCCGCCACCTGCTCCCGACACACCCTGTGCCTCCCCTGGGGGCTGGCATCCCTTTCCCTGCCCCAGACACAGCTCACAAAGCCACTGCTGCCTTCCTTCGAGGTGTGAGCCATCCTGAGCCCCTGTGGGCCGTGGGGCTCCTCGCAATGGTGGTGGTTCCCGCACCGCTGCAGCCACCGCTGTTGCTTTGTGCTGACTTTTCTGTGTTGGCACAGTTTGCACGAGGACCGGTCTGCCCGGTCTGGGGTGGCAGATATAATGAGGTGGGCGGTTTCCAGAGCTGACAGGTCTCTCTGGGGGCTTTTAACGAAGGGCGCTAATTCCAATCACAAGGGCTCCACCTCATGACCTAATCACCAGCACCTTGGGCATTAGGGTTCCAACATGTGAATTTCAGGGGGTGCAGACACTCACACCAGAGCAGGCAGAGCACCTGTAGCTGCAGCAAGGAGTCTGGGGGTGCACTCTCCCCAGGCAAATCTCTCCTTCTGCACTCACAGCAGCCCGGAGGTGATGGCCTCAGAATGAGATCCGAGAGGTTCTGTCAGGGGTTGGCAGTGCCCCTGGGGAAGGACGGCTGGTCTGTGGGGGCAGCAGGGAAAGCCAGGGCACCCCCTCTACTTCTCAGGGCCCTGGCCGTCTGCTGTCCCCCGCCTTCCCTCCTAGCTCTGTCCCTCCGGGTCTGTGTCCTCAGGCCTCTGCCCAATTGTCCTTTCTGGGAAGCAAAGCCCCTTCCTCCCTTCCAGCTCCCAGATCACCCCCTGGAAACATATCTGTTTAAAAATACATTTCTATCCCTTTACAAATAATCAAAGACAAACTAGGTCAGCCCAGAAGTGGAGCATAGCAAAGAAATCATTCTCCTTCTTGAAGCAAAGAACGATGGCTTGCTTCTGTAAAGGTCACAAGGGAGTGACCCTTCACCCTGTAACCTGCAGGTGGATTTTACAATCTGAGGTGATGTGTGACATCACAGAAAACCCCACTGTCACCATGGGGGTGGCGGACCCCAGCCATCTGGAAGCCCAGCCCCTGCCAGTACCTGTCCAGGCCGTGGGTTTTCAAAGTGATGATGGCAGGTGGAGACCCATCAGGGTCCCGGACAGCAGGGATTGGTTGGGGTTTTCTTTCTTTGTTTCGTAGGCTATGGTGACCTAGTTTAGATAGATACCTAATAAGAAAAACAGCACAGAGCCCCCCACCTGGATAAGCACACAGTTGTCCAGTCGGAAAGTTCTGGGCAGCATTGCCAGTGCCCTCGTTGCTGGCCAGGGCCACCTCAGGACAGCGGCTGCAGCTGGACAGCAGTGGTGCTTAAGCTCATCCCAGTGTGGCTGACTGCACAGAAATTCATGATTCTTTATTTCTGTTGCTCTGCCTCTGAGGGAAGAAAGAAAAGGCCCCAGTCGTCCCATCCGGCCACTCAGCGGGGCAGCGTGGGCCGGCTCAGGGACTAGCCACCTCGCACACCAGCCAGCACGGTGGTGACACCTGCCTGTCCCCTTCCGCCAAACAAGATGTACCTGAACAAAGTGCATTTTGTTAGGATTGTCCCAAGAGCTCTCAGAGCTCACTGCTGCGGTACAAGGGCTCACTCCAGCCTCCTTTTACCAAAGAATAAAAATAAAAGGCTGATTTTGGACACAGGATTCTCTCAATGTCTTAATCAAGCAACTAATTTATTACTTACTTATGTTTACATTCTCAAGGCAAAGCAGAGATCCAAGATCAATGTAACAAGAGCATTTTTTTTTTTTTTTTTGTGGAGACAGAATCTCACTCTATCACCCTCAGTACAGTGCCGTGCAGTCACAGCTCACAGCAACCTCCAGCTCTTGGAGGAGCAACTGGGCTCTTGGGCTCAAGCAATTCTCTTGCCTCAGCCTCCCAAGTAGCTGGGACTACAGGCGCCCACCACAGCGCCCAGCTAATTTTTGATGCAGTTTGGCCGGGGCCGGG